>JARJEC010114384.1:0-17787 GCA_030264575.1 Tachinus sp. AB-2021
AATTTTATTCAGGTGTGAGTTCCATGTGAGTTTCTTATCTAGGATTACTCCTAGATATTTTACCTCTTCAGAGAACTCAAGCACTTGACCTTTTAGTGTTGGAGCTAGAACATACCAATTTTAATTTGCTAATCAACTTAATTATTACATTTTACAATTATTATAAATGATCACTTGTATGATAGTTACATGATGTTTATCAATTTATTTTGTTGCAGGTTAGTTGCAAGTAATGGAAAATATAATTAAATGAGATGTAATTTAAAAAGGTAATTAATTGTTCAATATCTATTTATATATTCAATAGAATTTTTTGTGATTCTTATATGCTTAGAGAGTATTTAATACTATATTTTATTTGGAATACTGTTTTTGAATAAAAAGCGTCTGTCAACGATTGTCATCTCCTTAAGTTTAATACTAAAAATCTGCGTAAATAACTAAACTAAAATATCTGTAGTAAAAAGTAGGTTTTGTTTTTTCAATCCTTGTATGACAGTAGTAGGTTTGGAACTGAACCAATATTTTTTGTGAAGAGCTTCAAAATAAAAAAATTACCTATAGTTTCTACATCATTTTTTGTGGTTAATTGTTTATTCTTAAATGTTTCATTTTACCTATTATTAATATTACTTTAAAAATGTCAATTAAAAAAATGTACTATAGTCAATACAAAATTTTCAGCTTCTGTTTAAAAATGGGTTAATCTCATTTGATAAAAAAATATTTTGACTTTTTATGTTTTTTTATAGACGTTGGGCCTTTTAAAAATGTTTCAACTTCATGCTACACTATTTAATTTAGGCAGCGACACGTTTTTGGGTTTTTGTTCTTTGTGCATCTAGTTTTGATGTCTGAAAATCTGATTTAATTTATAACATTTTACGCTTTTTTAATTAATTGATTCTGCGGATAGTAATCAATTGTATGACTGTACCTAAAATAGAAGTAGTATTATGATTTATAAATAAATTATCTACGTGTTTATTAATGAAATAAAGTTTTATATTGATATGAACTTTAATATAGATGCAATAAGTTTCAGAATTTTCAATACAGACATCACACCAAACCCATTATCTTAAATAAAGTATTATTATCAGAGAATCTTTCACATTAGTCATGGAAATAACAATTCTATTTACGTCACAACAATAATAATATAAAATGATTAATGAATGGAAGTTCATTTTGATTGCCTTTAATTATTTATATAGCATCCGTAATGTTAATATTTGGAAAATAAAATGGTATTATTATACCGAATAAATCAGTTCTTCTTTTAAAGGAATACTGTTGAGCATTAAAAATTTGTCGGATCATTATGAATCATTAATATTAAATTGGCGTCGCCGTTTTTGTGTCAATTATAATAAATATGAAGCAATCATATTCACTTAATGCGCTTAATCTGTTATTTGCAAGTAATATAATTAATATTTAATTGCACGTGAGAATAATAGCAATTATTAAAGATTGCTTGGCTTATAATTGAGTTTGATTCAATTATATTTTTGATGTAAACATTCTATTGTGAATATTATATGATATAAATATAGTACATCATAAACATATGCACAAATTGTTCCCTTTATTCATCGAATTTACATGACCAATGTATATTTTGTGAAATATTGCCATGTCATGAAACAGAAAGTTTTAGATACTAAAGTACATATCTGTATTGTAGTTTTCAACGTTTCATAATCTATTAATCTGTATAATCTAAAATCAATGGAATCGATGATTCGAATGAATCATATTTCTGGTATCAATCCGAATCATTTATCATAGATTTTTATTGAATTGACAACCAACTAAAGTTGTCAAATGATAATAATTTGATTTACAGAGCAAAGCACATTTTCATGTAAACTGGGAAAATAATATTTGTTCGGTGCGCTAAGCTGAGCTGTGTATATTAAATTTGTAATAAAATACAACATATTTGATATATTCAAGCTATAATATATTATGCATTTTGAATGACTGCAATATATTAAACACAAGCTTTACAACAAGTATAATTGCTATTGTTTTATTATAACAATACACTGTAATCTGGGTAAACGATAAGCGCTTACAAGTCTAACTGAAAAGAGTATTGTAATTCATATGTATATGTAAAACAGACAATACCCTCTAATCATCTATTCATTAACAAGACAAAATAAAATGTAATATGTAGAAATTATTTCCAGAGTTATTTTAGTCATAAGCACTACTGTTTAGAGGTTTTACCTTTGACCGGCTTATCTTGTAACATATAAGCTGTGAAAATAATTTAGATAATATATATACATATATATATATATATATATATATATATATATATATATATAATAAATTATATGCATATTAATGTAAAATAAAGCATTTTAAGTAAATAAGCAAGGTGTGGTCTAATTGTGCCGACACAACCAAATAAACAGTAAATGAACATTCAAGTAAATTATTTATTAATTAATTTTTAAACTAGAAGATTAAAACATCGACAAACATAGGATTTAATTTATGAATTTAAGAATGATATAAAATAATGTGCAATAAGTAACAAGCTATAATTACAATAGTTTATATTATTATAATTTTTTATATAACGCCCTCTACACAAAAATGTCTATATATTACGTCTGGAAATATGAGTTTATGTTAATTTCTTTATTATAGCTTAAATGAGATTGTAAAAAGTTATATTACTGCAAATATATTATTTAAACAGTACAACTATATAGTATCAAGTCTTGTATTTTCATTTTTTAATAAATTCATTATAATCAAAAATAATAATTTATTTTATCATGAAGCAAACAACACCATGTGGAAATTACTTAAAATTGATAGACTTCTGTGAAAACCATAGCAATTGTTATCATTTAATTGTTTTTCTATTAAACCTTTTTAATTTTATTGCCGGATTATTTATTTATACTCATTATTTGTATGTCACCAAACAGAAGGAACCCAATCAATATGATATACGAATTGAGAAGCACTTAAATTGCGGAATCAAGTTGCTTATTAATTTATAATTATTCAATATCTGGCACAATTTATTACAGTGTTTACACAGTTCACTGTGCAGTGTTAATGCAACATTCAGAAACAAACTTGTTCTTAGTAAAAACTGTCAATGCAAGAAACCCAATTTATTGCTACTTTTACCGTCAAGGAACAAAAGCACAAAAGGAAAATTTGTACAAAGTAGTGAATATTACAAAGGCAAGCTAGGTGTTCATCAGGCATTGTTGTGTTACATGAAATTATAAAATATTCAACAGACCACTCTCTCAGAATAACGACAAATAAATCTGAGTACTTGCTGCAATTCCATAAGTAAAGGAAAAATCCGAATTCAAATTTAACATTCGCAATTGAAATACAAAATAAATAAATGAAAGCAACCATTTATTTTTTTCCATATTTTATATAAAAGTAGTCTACAAAGTTTTAACACGTTTGAAAACTAAATAGAACACTTTGAGAAAAGCACATGAATGAAAATCTGGTCTGACAGAGATGACAGCGTGATGCTTCTTCAAATGTGTCAAAAACTTGTTTTTAGTTGCATTTACACGAACATAAAATCAACTAATAATTGGCAATTTAATTGCTGATGTATTCGAATCTACAGAGACAAATATCTTAATGTGTCAGTGAATTATGACGTTGATGGCGCTTTAATTAACAAGCCAATATTACGATTTGAGGTATAAATTTTAATGATGAAATACAATATACTTAAATAAGTGAATTAGTCCTGAATAAGTTGACTTTGTGCTTTTTCCAGGTCAAGTTCACAAATATTTAGATTATCTGACTGAGAGCAAGTTTATTTTGAGTTCTTTAAAAATATTATTTATGCATTAATTATTATGTAGCCACGGGAGATTATTCAAATATTTACTTTCGGACTTCAATTGAGATTTGGGTTGGATTAACTTTTCTTGTGTTGGTGCATGTTTAATATTATTGATTAATATATAGTTAAAAATAGATTTATTATTTTTAAATACAATCTGCTATTAAACGAGGTAATTTTTAAAGATTTTATTTTGTTAAAAATATTTCTAAAATTAAACTATTTATACTTTTAATTTACATAATTTGTACTAAAAATATAAATTTTTTAACAATGGTCGAAAAAGGATAGAATCACGTATTTTTTTAAAAAATTCCTTTCCTTTCCTGTTTATGTATAAAATAAGTACTTCTTTTCTAGCATATTATTAACTGATTAGCAATAATTTTAGTTGTTAAATTAGTAACTATTTCAATAACATTAATTGAATTGCAATATTTTATTGAATTAAATCTTCTATGGTGGCGATTTTTTTTCAAAGAAAAATTTATTGTCACATGAATATATCTCAATTCCTATAATCGATTTATATTTTTTGTTTTTTTATGTCAAGTGCATATGAACTTAAACTTTGTGTAGAAAAAGAAAAAATTAAAATCAATTAGTGGATTTAAGATAAAGCAACTAATAACTAAGCAATTATATATATATATATATATATATATATATATATATATATATATCTGACACTGATATATATATATATATATAACCCCATATAAATGTAAAGAAATCTGTTTAAATAATTTACTTTAATACACATATAATATTCTATAACTCCACCTCGGCTAGGATTTTCGGGTTTGGTTCTTGTGATTAATAATTTTTTTATAAAAATTATAATAAATGTTTTACTTTTGGGAGGCTAGTTTTGATTAGTGTTATTTTAACACAAACGGTATTTTAACACATTCTAAACATCGCACGTCAATTAATCCCGATTTTATGAGTGATGTTATAGTAGTAATAGGTTGCCTTATGTTATATTTGCCGCTTATGGTACCCTAACAACAAATTTTATAGAGGTTTACAATTAGAATTTTCGAGTTTGGCGCCAAATTTAAATGTCTTTAACAATTCAGATCTATTTATTGAGTTATTGGTCTTTTTTATTATAAATATATGCGTATTATAAACAAAATGTAAATAATAAATAAAATTAGTTTACAAAATAATACTACACATTATTCAGAAATTTAGAATTTGCATTTAATTTGAATGTGCCGACAAACATCACGAGTTCCTAATAACTACTACCTTTACATACGTGCTATTCGTCCGATAGTGCCAAAGGTTGGGATTTCAAAGTGTTAGTATCAATTACAAAGTCAATTTGTAATGTAGAGTATCATAAGGTATTAATGGCATGTGATACAAACACGTGTTTCGAGGTATGCGACCTTTCATCAGTGTACCTTGCTTGGTAGTGTATCACATAGCAACAGATTGTTTATCTTGGATACTGCTTATGTTAAAATATCACTTTTCAAAACTAGCCCCCTTGATCTATTGCAGACAAAACTACATTATATGGATGAGCTGTATATTTTAAATAAAAATATCTGTATATTTTAAAAAATCCTGTTGTTTAGTTATGGAAACTACCGCTACTGACCGGTACCGCGGTAGTGTTGCAAATAGTAAGGAGGGTGCGCGGAAAGCTAAAATGTATCAATAAATTTATATTAATATTTTATTTTATTGATAAAAATGGTCTTAATATATACCGGGTTTATCAGACCATCCGCCTCAGGCCTTTTTTTTTGGAGAAACGCAACTTTTTACAACTTTGCAAAAAAATATTTATAACCAAAGCCTACTTAAAAAATGTTTTGGGAGTATTTACGGTTTTTAAAATTGACCGCTAGGGAGCGCAACGACATTTAACTTTATAATTTTAAATGGGACCCTAGGTCATGTGTCGTACGGTTGTATAATTAAAAAAGAAACAACTTTTATTTCAAAAACTTTTTTATAAAATCAACCGTTTGCTGCGAAAATAACAAAAACCCTAGAAAAATCATTTGATCAAATTCTTTTATTTTGATTGAATTTTCTCAGGTATGAGATGACACCATGTATGGCCTACTTTCTTATTTAAAAAGTACAATATAAGAATTAGTTCAAATGTTTTTTTCTATGGTTTTTAATATTTTCACAGCAAACGGTTGACTTTATAAATAAGTTTAAAAGAAAACTTGTTTCTTCTCTAATTACCTATCCAACAGTACTACACATGACCTATAGTCCCATTTGAAATGTCATTTTTGAAAATCGTAAATACTAAAAAAAAATTCCAAGTAGGCTATAGTTATATTTTTTCCAAAGTTAAAAGTAGCCCGAGACGGATGGTCTGATACACCCTGTGTGCAAAAATGTATTTTTTTTATATTAAAACATATTCTGTTTTGTACATTTAATATAAGACTAAATCATAAGGATTGATTTGATCTTTACTATGTGGTACTTTATTTTAAAAAATAAATTAAAAAAAAACAAAAATTAAAATGTTTTTAACTACAAACATTATTTATTTATTTAGTAAAAAGGTCATTATTAAGTGATATGAACTTAAAAAGTCGAAACTCGAGTCGCATTTATTTTTATTGTTAATAAATAAATATTTTTTGTGGTTAAAACATTGTAATTTTTCTTTTAATTGATATCATAGGATTAAATTATGAAATCATGGTAAAGTGTCACCGTGTCACACAAAAATAGAAGAAATTTAAACTTCTCAAATTTCTCATAGATATAATAAGTGATCTTCAATTTTATTTAAGTAGATATTGCATATTTAAAAATTATCAAAACTCACATTTTTTAATGGATTTTGTGAGTTTTGATTCTAATGCTTGGTGTTTAAAGAAATTGTTAAAAAAATTAAATTTAAAAAGTCTATTTTATTTGAATTACCGAGGAAAGAAAGAAAAAAGATTTTTTTTAATTGAATGTTTTAGCGTTCGTAAGTTCGGTAACTGAAAGTTGCAGTAGCGGTCCGAGTATGTTTGACATTACAAAATGTCAATGTAACTGAGGCTACACTACATATACGTCAAATGAATCTAAAATAGCAGCCTAGTAATAATCGGCCAAAATACTCTTTGCTATACTCGCGTTATGCTTGATAATTGGATAATTGATTGTAAACTGTTTTATTGATATCAAAATAAAATCAAAGTATAATTCATATAACCTATTATTTAATTTCTACTCAACCAGTTTAAGCCTACACTGGTTGAGTAGAAATTAAATAAGCCATCTTTAGAAGAAACGTCAAACAATTAAAAGTTCGTTAAAATATAACATACATCATAAATATTAAATAAGTTATTTTATTAGTATTATTGTTTACAATGTGGTTGTTGGGTATGTCATACAAACATACATAATAATATAAAAAAACATTTCAGTATTACTCATTAAATCAAATGTGCCGCACTCGTACCATTTTTATTTTACACCATTTATTAAAAAAGCCTAGTTTACCACACTGCACCAGAACGAGAGGTTGATGCATCGTGCACAGGCATCACGGTCTATCACAAAAGCTCGTTATTTTCTCGCCAGCGCTGCTTAAAATATCATACCAGTTAGATATAATTCAGTGACCTAAACCACACCTGAGCAAAGCATCGATGTACAAAAACATAATAAACAAAATACTAGAAAATACTATAAAAGAAAATGCAGACCTTGAAGAACTATAACAGCTACATATACATATAAATTGTAATAGCTAGTTAATTAATTATTGCTAATAAATGTATAAAATGTCATACGTTTCTACAATTCACATTTAATATTTAAAATTATTGAAAAGAATAAGCTACTACATTTTTTGAAATTTAAATTTTATTTAATATTTATTATTTTATATACATTTACCATACGATTAGAACTTTATTTAAAAGAATACTAAAGTAAAATCGATAACTCCGAAATTGAAACGTAAAATTATGTGTTCGGCTTAGATGGTCCTTCCGAATTTCAAATGTGTTCGCAGTAGAATTTACGATGATTAATTTTATGCAGACGTATTTGTATGCTTTGAGGGAGATTCAAATGTAAATTTCATATAAAAATATCATTCAGCAGAATGTGATTAATCGAGATTGAAAATGTATTTGGTAAGGAAATGTGGTTGTAACATATGAATGGTGGCAGGGTTATTATTATATTTATATATTATATTAAATATTTGCTTAACTAAAGGGTAATTACAAAATAAATAATTTATACAATACCATATGATGTTGTTATCATTAATTCATAGAGTAAACAATATTTAATGTTTATATTTAATTCACAACGGAATTCAACTGACAATAAAAAAGCATTAAAAATAATTTAAATAGAAACCCAAATTATGCTCAAAAGCGCAAATATATTAAATAATTGTACCATTTTCTTAATACCAATGTGTACTTAATAGAATGCGAAATTAAAAAGTTTGCATTATATCTATGTTTTCTTATAAATATACCATAGTAAGCAAAATGATATAAATTTCATTAGCTGCTGTTAGCTTTTCTGGTTAAATTTTTTTGTATTATTGTTGTCATATTTTGAATGTATTTTTTTTCAAACACTAATTTTATAACAAATTTGATTTGTAAATATTTAAAAAGTAACAAAAATATTTACTTACTTTAGCGTTAAATATGTTTATAAAAGGCGTGTTTGTTGGAAAATAAATGTTATAAACATTTTACGTCTCATCTACTTAAATTATAAAAACAGTAAACAAGGAATAAAATCTGAAACACAATTTAATAAAATAAATATAAAAATATTCCACTGAAATATTTAACTTTACTTATTCAAATTTGTTTTAATAGATATTGTTAACCATAATCTGTTTTGTTTTCTTGTTTTAACCTTTAAGTATTAATTTATTCATTAGTACTTACTTTTGCTATAGTAACTTTAGTTTGTGATATTAGTTTAGATTATGGCACCGGAGTCTCTTACAACTCCGGTGTCATCTGAGATATTAGGCAAGGCCTGGCAACGGAGTATTTGTAACTCCGGTATTATCTGTGATGGTGTCCCATCAAAAACGTCCTAACATAAGCGCCCCGACATAAGCGGTACCAACAATTGCGCTTCCTGACAATTGCGCTTCCCGACAAAAGCGCTCCAGATTTTAAAAATAATAAAAAATGTTTATACATGATTATATTTATTATATGATTATTTTTGTACGTTTAGACTATACATACATTAAGAGTATATTTAGACATGACGAATAAACCTGCCTAATGATATTTTTCTAATTTTAATAATCTTCGTTGTTTATCAGGTATATATTATCAGGTACTGTAATTTGTCTTCTTTATAATGAAGAAAATTTAGGTAATTTTTTTACATTACTACTTTTATTTGTTCCTTTCTGTATAAATATGGCAATTTGAGTATTACTGTAGTCAGTTTTTTTTCTACACTTCATGGTAAAAATTGAAAAATATAGGTAACGTCGCAGAAGAAAACAGAAATATTGTTAAATAGTGGCAACAGTTATCAAAGTATGGGTGTAAATAAAAAAATGTTCTGTTTTATAAAAATGTTTTTTCGTCGGCGGTTGCTTAAAAATATTCAAATTTAATTTAACGACATTGCACTTAATATAATATAATTCTACTGTTTGTCCCAATCTGTATGATACTGTACATTTTTTTAATATCAAATCTTACAATTTATTGAATCACGGCATTCTATTGGCTATTATTTTAAATTCATCCAATGGAATGACGTAAAATACGTTTAATAATTAACTGTACAAGATTTGATATAAAAAATTGAATAATGTCATACAGGTACTACGTAATATAAAAGTCTGTTAATGCACCCTTTTTAGAAAAAATAATTCATTCATATTGACATTAATCTACGGTCAATAATCAAGAAAATTAATAAACTCAAGAATGATATAAATTCAACAAAAATTTTCATAATTTATCTAGATTATTAATATTTTTGTCGGTTAAGTAATACTAAAAATTACGTTTCATTATTGTCGTAGCGGGTAATTATTAAAACATTATTTGTAATGTCAAATAACTGGTAGCTTTTTGATTTTTTTATATACTCTTTAATTTACATATATATTATGTGCGTTTTTTCATTATACATTATTGTTATTTGTTGTTTATTTAATTTTATTTTTAGCGTATTCTATATTTATTTTATATTTTCAGTCCGTTATTTTGTTGTGCCGCCCAAAAATTCGTTTTGATTGGTTAAGTTGGCATCACGTTTTGTTTAATTTTCCTTAAAAAATCGCCATAAACGGTCTCGATTTGAACAGAATAATAAATTATGAAGTAGTTTCTCAATTTTATGGTAATTTAACCCTAGATCTTGAATTAAATTAGTTTTAGGTCAATATTTTAATACTTAACTTACAAAAAAGGTCTTTGAAATGTAAAAGAGAAGAATTTGTCAATTTACACAAAAACTATAAAATTTATAACAAAATTAAATATATATATAAACTAATTTGTAGATCTTTAAAATTTGCATGTTTTGGTTTCTGTTTCATTAAAAAATAGCAAAATACAAAAAGAATCGAACTTATTACTATTCTCCCTTAAGGAAAACAAACTAATAGATTTTGATTTTGAAATGGTCAAATGTGGAAAACTATTTTTTTTCCGGATCAGTGTCTGATCTGATCCAGTCAGTGTCTAAATTCGGGTGTTTTTTCATTGACTGATTCATATTCGAAAATATAAATAACAATTATATAAATGGGAGCAAGCGAAGTGTGTCAAACAGTCCGAGCAGATCTACCTCTAGTTTACCTGTTGGAGCTAATTAGGTGGGGGAGTTGTGGGTTAACACCGCCATTTTATTCTAATCAATAAAAAAAATTAAGTGCAGCCGGTATAATTAGTGCCAGTCGCTTCATTGGCAACCCGTTAAGTAACCGTTTAAACAGCAGGTAGATCGTTTTCATCAAATTAAAAAAAGTTAAATACAGTCGGTATACTACTGGTCACTTGATTAACATACATTTTGTGCATCCATTTCTATTTCTCTTCCACTGTTTAACATTTAAAAAGCCAGTACGTTGTGAATTGCATGTCGGAGGTAATGGATTATCAAATTTGGGTTGTGGTTTGCTTATCATGGGCTGTGTAATGCTGGTTGTGGTATGCGCACCGTAGATCGTGAGACGCGGATCATGGATTATTTGTTGTAGGTGGTGGGTCACATTTAATAATTCATAATGTGAGCTATTAGTACAACAGCTTGTTCATTCTAATTTATTTTAAATATTTGCAATTTAGCCGGTATAATTAGTTCCGGTCACTTTCATTTAGAGATTTAATCAATTTTAAATGCACCTATTTAAGAGATTTAATCATTTAAACATTTGAAATGTAATCGGTATAATTACTGCCAGTCACTTCATTAGCATACATTTAAGACCTTTAACAACAGCTAGTACTATTTTTTTAAGTGAAACTTTTACAGCGAGATTTGAGTAAGAAAATATTGATCGGTTTGGGTCAAGCAAATATAACATTTATCGGACTTTATTTTTTATTAAATTAAATAATTTTATAATTGATAACAAAGTTTGTGTGTTTGAACAGAACAAATGCAATTTTAAGGTAAAAGTGTGTATGACACTTTTGTGTGAATAGCTTGTTTTGTATTAGTGGGGATTAAGGCACTTGTCTTTGACTTATGAATTAAATTCCCGAAAAAGCATATATTCACGCACTTGCATTATAAATACATTTTAAAGTCAGAATTTAATTTTAATTTTTATCTTCACATTAGAGTACTATTTGAGAGATATTTAATGTTTCATTAACGATCTTTTAAAATAAATCAATTTGAAATAATGTATAGAAATTATATTATTTTTTGTAAAAAGCTTTTCGCAAAACATATTGTTATATAATTTTTTAATAATTTATTTTATTAAATAAATTAATTCTTAGGAAAGTTAATCCAAGTCGATCACCCTTAAGCTGTATTATAATGATGAAATCCCACATTGGTTAATTAATTATGGAGAAGTAAATTGATCTTTTTGACAAAAAACATACTACACATAATTAATAGAACATTAAACGGTAAATTAATTACAAGACAATAAAATTAATAAAGTATGTCATTAAATTAAATTTAAATTAATTATGTAAATACATTAAAAATTACAAAACAACGCACGTTTAGAATAATATATGAAATGAATATTTGATGTCCGAATATAGTGGAATTAAACATTATTTATTCTAAAAATTATAAAATTATAATTTAATTGCCATTGATAATGACACATATATGTTGAAATATATATGGTTTGTGAATAAGATAAGTTGAATAAAGTACTTTTTTTATTATATTTGTCGAGTTTTATTTTTATAATTTTTAGAATAAATAACATCTGATGCTTTATGTTATGGTAATTGATAATGTGTTATTTTTTAGTTAATTGAAAAACAGTTTGAAGTACTCCGTTTTAACACACTTTTTATAATTTATGTACTTACAGTTATTGTTTAAAAAACACTTAATATTATTAATTAGTAAAGTTATATTTATGCAGCTGTTTTAATTGTGAACATAGAATTCAAAATAACCTCTCATGCAGGAGCGGTTTTCATTTTAGTTTTATGTTGTGGCGATGAGAGATTGCAACTTTCAACTTTCTGTGTTGCCGTCCGTTACAACCAATTTGAAATTTCAACGTTTGCAACTAAAATAGTTGCATAACTTCAGCCAAAACAATTTTTTTATGTAAATAAGTTTTTTTAAACACAATTTTGAAAATGCAACATTATTAATTAAAATTAATGGTCATCGTTCTAAGCGTCTATACAAATATTTCACTTGTTTCTTTATAATATAAGCATTTTTTAATTCATTTACAAAACAATTTGATCTTCAATATAATTGTTTGGTTTATTAAAAAAAATAATAAACTAGGACTAAGATCGGGTGACTTTGAAGGTCAAAAACTTATAACATAACTTCAGATTTAGCGCGCCGGGATTATTGTATACATTTATTTTTTTGAAAATTAAGATAAAGTGATAAAAAGTTGTGCCAAACTTGTATATTTAAAATTCCAACGCAGCCGCTAAAATGTGTTTGTTTAATACATGTTTTCTCATTCATATGCGTATTTTTAACGTTAAATATTCCTTCTCCTATTGAAGCGTGCTTTGTCCGTGGAAAATGAATAATTAAATCAAAGTGAGTGAATTAATTTGGTTATTCATGATCATTGCTTTACAAAAATTAAATATAGTATAGATAAAACTTTGCAGTGTTAATGTCCGACAGGTAATGTACTCAATATGCTTTATTCTATGATCAAGGAAAGCCTAACTAAACCAAGGTCTACCATATCTATCGTGGACTCATTTTTTAATGTGAAGCGGTCTTGCATAGGTTGCATGATTGATTAAAATGTGTTTGGGGAAAACCGAAAGCAAGATAAAGTGCTTTGTCAATGTCAGTGCAAACATTGGCGGACAAAAAACATTTCAAAATATTATATTATTATAAAGTATATTAATAATAAATGTGCAAAGTGCATTGCCGTCAAAAGCGCTACTTTGTCAAAAATATCACGGTGCATTGAACAAATGGATGGACACTTCTAAAATTTATTTTCTATTTAAAAATATATTGATGTTAAATCTTTTATATGTCTATTATTGCGCGATTTTAAAATTTTAAAATTCTTAATTTATATTATACAGGATAGTCCAACTTTACAACAGAATCATCACCTCACATAATAAGTTATTCAATTCAAAACGTTATTTATGCTGTAAAGCAAATATATAGCTATTATTCACAAACAATGTCTATATTCTTTTTGTATTAGTTGTATATTACAGCTGGCGTAATTTAGATTAAATTGAATATGTAAGTCAAATGTTTTTTAAAAAGGATTATCGATCTTTAATTTAATTCTTTTGGTTGAATATTAAATAGTCGTTTTAATATATCCATGAATATGAACAGTATTTTTAAACACGATTGTCTTTAAGATAGTTTTAGATTTTTAAAAGCACGTCATTAAGGCAAGGTCTTTAACGACACGTGTTTTGTGATTTTCTGAAACACGTTACGTACTATGAATAATAATAATGTAATACTTAATATTCAATTAATAAAAAGGGGAAGTTTACACGTTTATGATTAAGGGTCAAGGTGCCGAAAAGCATCTGATGTGGTCACTAGTGCATAAAAAGATTTAAATATTCCCGAATACGTGAAGTGTTTTAGGACACGCTCTGTACGCAATTCATACAATACTTTACGGCAGTAAAAACACTACAAATTGCTGCCGGTAGATCTCAAATGATTGTGACTTTGTATTTTAATTAATTTTATATTAATTTAGAGAGAATTGTTTAGAAAAGAACTATCTATACGGCTATCGGATTAGGTATTTGATGATTTGCATAACAAATGCTTTTGTTTATGCCTAAACATCAATATAAAATATGGTTTTTTAAAGTCAATTGCAAGGAACAAATGGTGACTAAAAAATTAATTTGATAGCTGAATAGTTTGAACCTTCTTATTCATATGTATACTAAAGTAATTTTCTTAATTTTAATTAATAAATACACAATCGTTTGAGAGTCAAAAACGCCTCAAGTTTAGACGCAGCATGTCGAGCCTTAATAACTATAATTTGGGTTTCTTTGATAACATTTTGTATATGCTACATAGCTTTTGCAAGCTCCATTCTTAATCTTTTAGTTATTCACAAGTATTTGTTGTATAGTTTATTCTATTTAGTTAGATAATACAACAAATATGATTTTACATAACAAAATTTTTTAGAAAAAATATCATAATTTACAAACGTTGTTATAAATACGACGTTACGTAGTCTGTGAAATACAAAATAAAATACAATTGTCAACATTGCATACATTTAAATTTACTTGTAAATAATTTTTTAAATTATTATAAACACCATTTTTTTTATTTTTGGGATTTTAAGTTTTACACCTAAAATCAAAAAATGTATCAAATTAATTAATAGTTTGTTTATCAAGGCCAGAAGTACGATTTTGCTGGATGAGTCAGATTTGCGAGAAGAGTGAGCGTAGCGAACGAGACAAACACCAAGCGAGGACAGCAACGAGTATTTCGGCCGTACTGATCACAACTTTTTTTAGGCGGCTACAGTTTAACATATAGTAATTTTTAGGCGGATATATAAATATTATTGTTTTTGGTTGCAGTTGAATCCTGGATCCTGTACAAAATTAATTTAAATGTATGTCATACTTGACATTTGTATTATATTTTATATTTCATGGCTACTCTTTGTTGAACTCTTTGTTGAATTAAAAATAACTTTATCTAATACTTTTTTAATTTCATTTGCATTTTTTTCTCAAAATTTTTATTATCTAAGCTCATACTTGTTATACATTTTTGAAATACGAAAAGTTCGCGATACTCAACTAAATATTAAAAATGAAGGTTGACATTTAAAATGAAAAATATGACTATCGTTGGTAAAAATCATAAACATTTTTTTAAATTTCATGTATTGTGCAAAAAAATTTAATAAAAAATGAGCGAGTTCATTCGACAGATTTTAGTATACATATACAATTTACTTAATGTTATTACATATAACACTTTTTTCATTATTGGTGTTCTTTTATTCCGAAAGATAAAGGTGTATTAGGTTTTTATGATACAAATACGAAACAACATCTTTAATGTTCTTAAGAGTCCCAGTATATAAACATATCAGAAACATGCTTACAGTGATCGCAAATAATTGCTTATTTTAAGAGATAACTTTAAACTTTCAGGATCCTGGGCAGCACGGACTATTAAAGTTATTATAAACTTAATTTTTTTAAATAACTATATAATTGAATTTATTTCTTGTTTTCTGTTGTTTTCATATTATTGAAGAATAGTCTAGAGAAAACTGTCAGGATAATTAATTAAATGCTATTGATGTCGATATTATATCGGTATTAATAATTGTTTTTATGAAAATGAAATCACAATGTTATAAAATAAATCCTACGACATTTCTAATATAGCGTTGACACAACACATTAAGATGATTTGTTGCACAATTGCCGCCTTACATAGGTCTTTATACAAAATGTATAGTAATGAATCTTAGTAATATTATTTTAGATATTAAACACTCATATATCATTTATTTATTTTTTTAAATTTATTCATAAATTTATGTATTTATTAAAATAATCAGTATTTGATGAAATAATTTTAATATGAAATGAGATATTTAATTAATTAATTAATTGATTCTACAGTATGACCTCTTTTATGCAAGCGTGCTTATGTAGCTTATCGCGCGAGCGTTTAAAACACGATTTTTTTATTAACTTTAGCTCAAGCGTCTATTGTTGCGCTACATTTTCAAATAGAACATCAGTAATGAACATATTTCCATATATACCTTTCAACTTCTAAGTATGATGCGCAAAAATGTATTCATGTGTTTTGTATTTGGAGTACGAAATTATAATGTTTAAAATGAGGCATCAAAGACATTATGTATATAGAAAAAAGTGCTGCCAGTTTTTGAAATCATCTGATGATGAATTACAGATATATACATTGCCGTTTCTTTATTTTGTCGATAAATACCTTAACATTGAGTCTTCCGTTGTACTAGGAAGTATTTTCACATGACACAATAATACCGTTTGTTGGGGCTGTTAAGATAATTTGAAAACATTGCAACTTTGAAACGTCGATGCATTAAAGTGCCATTATAAAACAATCTGTTAAAAAGATGCCACATTTTTAACGCAGCGGGACAAAAACGTTTGAATAAGACGACCCCGTCCTTATGCAATTTGTATACCAGCAATTTGAATTACAACATTGATTTGCAGTTAATCTAGTAGATTTTGTGTTTCAGCGTTCAACTGTTTTGAACTAAAACAGTGTGTACAAACATTTTGTATACACGGTTTTAGTTCAAAACAGTTGCGCCTTTGAGAAATAAATAAAAAGGTGGAACTAATACCTCCCAGAAGGAATAATAAAAGCAATAGCAGCGTAAAACTGATTGTTGGAACATAGCTAATGTAATATATAAACTAACAACTAGAGTTAGAATTATATTTTTTGAAGAACAATGATATACAATATCTGTCTCAAACACATGTAATCTGTGAAAATGATTTAAAATAATAGTTAACTAACTTCAATTTTGTTGCAAAACTATTTTTATGTAATTTAGTTTGATTATTGTATTGTTACTTTTAGCTGTATGCAATATGATATTCATGTTACTGCATTGCTGCTTTGAAATAAACATCATAAATTATTCGCTTTTGTATTTTTTTTGTAGCATTGAAATGCTGCGGCGCGTAAAATTACAATAGAATGACTAGGAAATACACATGTGTTGTGTTATTAAATGTTTAATTAAACTAGCCAACTAGCTAAATTGGATAAATATAGATATTAAAGCAAATATCAAAATATTAATATATTATAGTTTACTTGATTGTATAATCAAATTTGGACTAGAATTTTAAACCTATTTAAACTCAAAATTAGTTTTAATTAAACAATTATTTAGTAAACTGTATATAGGTTTGCACAAACAAACATATAGTTTATGTATATGTGAGATATACATGGAATATCAAAATGGATTGATAGAAGTTCTCTTAAATGTTTTTGTGCTGCAATGTTACTACACACATATCTTAATTATTTGTCAGACATAAAGAAATACACTTTTTAGTTCAGAGTACACGAAAACATTGCACCACATTATTTAAAGCTGTACACCATTTGGTCCAAGAAAGTAACAAAAGAATTGTTAACATTACTCAAATAACATCAAGATTCCCCATTCTCGTCACTTCATTGACGTACTATTAAGTCATTTGAATGAATAAAACGCCCGTGAATGC
>JARJEC010114390.1:0-13236 GCA_030264575.1 Tachinus sp. AB-2021
ATTTAGAAAACTTTAGTTAAATATTTTCAAAAATTTTGATTTTTCTTTATAATTTTAACAAATTTACCAACTAAAGTGCAAATTTTCAAACTATAAAGGTTGAAGTATATTTAATTACCGACATTGTAAAACAAAAATGACCAAAATACGAGTAGTTATAACCGGTTCCGAGATAACGCACTTTTTTGCTTAGCGCACCTTCACTAATAGTCCGGAACATCTTTAACTGTTATTGATGGGAGGAAAGTAGATGAGAAACACAGAAAAGCGTCTGTCCTAGTAATAGTATAAAAAATTGCAAAATGCACTTGACGCTTTGTGTCTCGTCCACTTTTGATTTGTATTACAATCAAAATAACAGTTTTTAGGCAAATTAATTTTTATATGTATTTGGATCATTTTTAACATTTATACTTACATGGAAGTATGCTCTTATATCTATTCTTCATTTTGTTGCATTCCAGGTTACCTACATTTGTGGTGTAATCAAATGTGGTTACAACATCCTAAAAATAATGACATTTTTAATGATATTTCTAAAAATAAAACAAAATTTGAGGTAAATTGCTGCTCCATTTTAATTTATAACAATATTTTAATTTTATCATTACATTTAACTCAATATGACATTAACTCTGCACAATATCTTTCAAAGAACCCAGAATGTTTCAGTTAAGGATTGTGCATTTTTATTATAAACTAACATATATAATTTTGTATGTATATTAAATTTAATAAAAAATGTTAAAAAAAACTTAAATTATAAAATGAAAATATAACATTAAATAATTAAATATTATTTCAGTTCACTTCAGAAAGTATCAACAATATTCAAGCACTTACCTTATACTGTTTAGTAATTTCATTTATGCTTCGTTCATTAGATAAAAAATCCTTTATAGTTTCTTTTGTTATGGTCGTATTAAATGTATTAAATGGAACAATATTAGGAGTTAGTTCAGACAATAACGTATGAGATTTATTCAAATTATTCTAAAATAAAAAAATATAAATTTCATTTAAAAAAATACACGTCAAAACAACGGTTGTATGTCGAAGACGTAATTTTTTATCAGTTGATTTTTTTTTTAATTATTAACTCGGGTTTAGTGAAAAAGGCCAACCGATGCGTAGAAGGAGGTTGGTTCCACGTCATTTGAACATGTCAACTGATATTAAAAATAAATTAATAAAAATTATACAATACCACAGATTACCTTTATTATTCATTCTGAAAATTATAAAATTAAAACTCCACAAATATAATAAAATAATTTTATAATTTTTAGAATGATTATTGTTGAATTCTACCATATTCGAACATCAAATATTGAATTTACATATATTAGTCTAATATTTATAAAATTTTGAAACTTACCGCGATACTTTTTCTTTTTATATGTCTATAGATAAAAAATATGCCCGATAAGCATAGTAAGGCAATTATAATACAGACAGCTATGATTAATATGGTGATTGATGTTGAGACTAAAACATATTTTATATAAATAAAATTGGCAGTTACATAATAAAAAAAATTGTTATTTAATTAAATTTCATACATCATTGAGTTTTATTATGCGTTTGCTTTAATTTTAATTAATGGGGTTGCTGCATTTGCAGATGTAAAGTAATGCACAAATTCGGTAAAATTTGATCTACATACTTTTCTGAAAATTGCTCCGACCCGTCGTTTGATTTCAATAATTTTTGTAGATTGACCGTGGTGGGTGAGCCGATGGATGGGTGGGTCGGTGGGTTGGTTGATCTATCGGTTTATGAATGAGTCGGTGAATGGGTCGGTAAAGCAGGGTGGGTCCGTGGTATATACAAGTCACGATATTACACATCCTTGCTCGTACAAAAACAATTGTATCTAGTAAACGGTTACCACTAAAAGAACGGTCTTTTATAATGCATTTTTAAAGGAAATTACCTTAGTTACAAATTTGCTAAAAACAGTTTTTTGCTACTTTTACCGTACTTGTCAAATCGATAGGGACTTTGTACACATTATAGTCAACTATTATAACAGTATGCAAAAAATCAACCTATTACAATTTTTTACAGCTCACGCTAAAGACACGAATATTTGCAAATTTCATTTATTAATACTTTGTCATCACTATCTGAAAATTGAATGGGCATTTTAAAGTGTTAATAAATTTCACAAATATCCATATCTATGTGATCATAAAAAGAAGGATTTCAAAGACTATTTTGCGTTTTCTTCTTAATGGAAAACAATAAACAATTATTGTTATCTGTTTATATCTTCAATCAAAATCTATACCGCTATCTATAATAATATCTATATCTATAATATTATCTTTACAAACCTAGAAATGACTGCACATATGCAAACGTCAAAACATGTGACCGTAACGGATGGCCGTAGCCGTCACTGCCAGACGGTTTGCCAGTTTGAACAAAATCTTACCTAACTAATTTGAATTATTTCTTTTATAGCACATATTACAATTTAAGAAAATAGTTTTAATTTTACTACTTGAAATGTATTAATTTCTTAACTAAACTAAATTAAGTTTTTTTAAACATCTAAATTTACCTGATTTTGAGGCACTCGTCATTTTTTCTGCGTTATCTAAAACATAAGCCATATTAAATTAGTGAATGATCTACATGAGCAACACTTACTACAATAACATTTGCTTTCATCATTACATATAACAGTACTGCAGTTTGTATTTATCATTTTAATGGCTTCCTTGCCATATATTTTTTGATTGCTTACAATAAGTTGGCAATCAACTATTTCCTTTGTTTCGGCAATTACTCGAAGTTCATCTAAAATAATATTATAAATATATATATATATATATATATATATATAGATATTTAACACAGATATGTTATGAAGTTTAAAAACCACAAGCTCAAAAAATCGACAAAATAGTAATAAAATTTATTATCAGTATTTGAAGAGTCAAAATACAGCTTAACAAGCATATAAATTATAATTGGTCAACATTTTTAATGCAGAGTGTACAAAGAGAAGGTGAGGCAAGTCATTTAAACAATATAATTTTTTAAATGTAAAAATATTGACGTATTATTTTTTAATTATAAATAATAATTATTTTAAATGTTAATGTTTTGGCAAATATTTAGTTTGATTCGATTCCTCTAATACTTAGTATATACCGGTATATTTGTCGTTTAACGTTATTTTGATATTTTGTGACTAAATGTGAAATGTTTCACAATAATTTTCAACATTTCTTACATTATATATAAGATATTATTCCTTACCCATTTTTGATATCATTTTGAATTCATTATCAATAATAACGTCTTCGTTTGCAGTAATCTCTAAAGTGTAAGATGAATTGATAGTAAGCATTGATAGGTCACTTAGAACTGTCAATTGGTGCCAATTCTTACTATAACCCAGACGAAATATCTAAGGAAAAGAATGCAAATAAAAATTATTAATTTTTAAATTAATATTAGGTGTTATTAATAATATATGATCATGACGAGTATAATTAGTGACAATAGAAACAAAATGGCCGATAAAGAAAAAAAATGATTATTTATTAAAAACTAGTTTGTTAATGAAAGCCATTAATAAGCAAAGCTGTTTACAACACGAACAAGGAATAACGAGTGAGTGCCTTTAATAGTTATGATTATTAATTGCCCAATAACATACGAGTTGATTACAACTTTTTATCGTTGATTGTTTAAAATTTTCAGAAAATCCAAATTTATTCCGTGACAAAATTTTAAATCCTGGCATAATGTACTATTCTCAAAATAGCATTAACGTACAAAGGATGTAATGGCAATGGTATAAAAATAAAATTCAAAATATTTTGATTGGTCGAGTCGCGATGAATATAAGATCTTGTCAATTTTATTCATGGCTAGGAACCAATAAGAAACTTTCTTTAAGTATATCGTAGTTAAAATAATTTAAATCTGCTAACTTAATATTGATATAACATTATCATAACATCAAAATCCTTAAAAGAGTTGCTTAATAAAAAAAATGTGTATTAATGACGTTGCATCCATTAATACATCCATTTTTAGATTAAAAAAACATTCATTTATACTGATATTAATAAACGGCCAACGAAAAATGTAAATTTGCTTATAATTATAATTTAAATAATTGAATCAAAATAATTACCTTGCTGTGCACATACAAATTATTTTTACTTAAAGTACAATTTATTGTGCACTCTTTTTTGCAGTAAGCAAACAAAGTGAAATTATGATTGCTTTGTCTAAATGGTTTTTTATCTTCTTGATACTCAAATATTTTTCTTGCTTTTTTATTCACTGTGCAAACATTGTCTGAAAATAGAAATATAGATAGCTAATATTAAAGTAAGTATTTGATTGTGTAATTACATTCGTGAATTTTCCATAATAAATCGGCGTTTTGCCATCGCAAACTCTCAATGGTAAATAGTTCAAAATCTTGATTATAATCGGTTAAATTTTCTACAATTTTAAATTTATTTTTAATTTTATATATGGTATAATGTCTCCATAATAGTTCAGATGTTTTGTTCTACAAAGTATTAAATAAAATAAAATTAAATAAAAATACTTATTATTATTTCAATTTTATCTTAACAGCAAATTTTGAAAAATACAATTAGGATTAATCTAATTTTATTATTATTTCATTTAAGAGTCAAATTTTATTTCTAAAAGCAATACCAACTCTTTTTTAAATAAAAAACTTTTGAACCACGAAGATTATTTTAATTGCTTGTTCTTTTCCTAACATATTATAAACTAAAATAAGACAAAATAGAAATAAAATTGCATATAACCGAATATTCTACCAGTTGCAGCCTTTGATTTATCATCAGCAATACAAAAAGTGTACCTTTAAAGAGAGATTTATAGAATTTACATCATTTATTGTAATCCTTGGAACAGCATCAAATAGTACAGAAATGTGCAATAATTTAATATTTTCCAATTTTTCGTAAACAAGTTTTACTTTTTTTTTTCTACTGTCATATGTTTTAAAATCTAAAATTAAAAAAAGCTATTATCGAGTGTGTCACATCATTCGTGTTAGAATTTTTTTAACAAATGTAATTTTTTACAAATTTGGAAAAAAAAATTAATCCAGTTTTAATGTATCTATGCTATGGCTTTGGGGCCCGTGCTTATTGGAAAATTGACCACCACGCCTAATATTCGGAGAGCTTTTAACAAAAAGTAATTTTGGAGAGGCTGATATTTTCAGATGGGACTGTATTTTGGCCATAGAATGCTATTGTAGAGTCGGCACGGTAGGTGTCGGAACACCCGGCGTGCCGCGCTTTGACAGGTATATTTTAAGTTAATACCCAAAAATTGCTTTGGAAAAGCTGAAAATTTGTCGGCAGATTGTTAATACATTAGAAAATCTTAATCAAACAATCAGACAGCTTAATGACCAAACGCGTAATGTCAGCAGAACCGCATACATGTTTCAAAAATTTAGTCAATGCAACTGATTTGGAAAAACTGAAATTTGGTAATATTTCAAATTACTTTATTAAGTCCATGAAACAAACACTCATACTTGGCTACTGACTAAGTGGGTTGTATTAAAACTGCGTCTTCGACCGTGTGCTGACTCTACAGTGGTTTTTTATGGCGAAAATACAGTCCGAACTGAAAATATCAGCTTTTGCAAAACTTTTGCACTTGTTGTCACCAGCTCTTGGACTATAAGGGTTATGTGAGGATGTGATACTTATTTTTTATTCTTTTAAAATTTTATTAAAACGGTGAATTATAAAAAATTGTACAATTTTTGAAGAGCGCAAGTACTCTTGGATTTTTTTGTAGATTTTGGTGATAAAATAAATTTCTTAAAGATATTGGATGTTGCGATTTCACAATGGTCAAAATTGGTATAGAAACAAACGAAAAATCATTATAAATAAAATTTAAAAAATTCAAGTTCTTTACCTCTCCACCTCATATCAAATACAGGGGGTAATATTTCTTGAGTGGATGGACATCCTCCTGTATAAACGCGTTTTTTATAACCATACATTTGACCTAAAATTTTTGTTAGTTAAATATATGACATTATAATTTATTCCTTATTGCTACGAGCTACAAATTTGTTTTTTGTCAACCCTCTTTCATTTCCCTCCTTAAAGTTAACCAACTAAGAGCAGACAATTATTAGTAATTTATTTTGTGCATTACATTAGTTTTCTTCGGCGGGTACTTTAGCTGGATGTCACATCTATTAACACGTAAGCCTGCTAATATACTGCATCTGTTTGTCCTGATTATTATTTTAGGGTATACAAATAAATGCTTAGCCGCTAGTGGCTCATGCAATTTTATAGCTTCACATCACATCACATCATACAGTTCACGTTGGCACACACAAAACTGTATTATAAGCATAAGTCAGAGTAAACAAAATAAATTTGTTGGACAGTCAGTGTGATCATCAGTGTGAAAGAAGTATTCGCAATAATTGAAGAAGTAGCTGGGCCTTATTAATTGAAAGGGCTCCCAATGGTATTTAACGGGTCTATTTACAGATGTTCAAATGTAAAAAATATTGTGCAATTTGATGCAATTATATGAAACTTTATAGTCGTAGATTATGTTATTTGGAGTAAATGTGATAGTTTATGTGGCGAACGCTTATTAAACAATTCAGCTGAATCACATAACATACTTTTACATTAAATAATATATACTACATTATTCGAAAATGTGTTCAGATAAGTTCAAAAAAAAATTGTAGGTGTAAATATTGTAGTGGTAAAAATTGAGAATAAAAAGCAACACTAATTAACAAGTAATTTGAATAAAATAATCAAAACCCTTTGCAGTAATGACTGCGTTTATAAGAAAACGTCACCCGTCACGTCACTGACTGTGTTGAAATTTTTTAACGTGTTCTATTAATATAACTAGTAGCAGTGAGTTATTAAATAAACCAACTACAACATAAAGTATATTATGTATGTAAAAAATTATAAATCTTATATAAAAAGTATAATGAAAGTCAATAAAAATTGTGATAAAACTAGTCAAAATCTATGAAACTTCAAGAAATTTATATAGAAATATGTGAAGCGTATGTGAAATTTGATGAGAATAAAAAAAAACACTTGAAAATCTTTAAAATTGATGAAATTTGTGAGAAAAGAAAATGCCAACTAAACATTCTAAAGACTTTGATAACTACATTTGTAAAAAATGACACACAATGTTCAGAAGTTTTATAAAAAACAGCTATATAGAAAAAAAAAGATTAGATTGCTTTTGAGAACTAATTTAGAATATTGAATATTGTCGCTATATTAAGGAGGCGATCGAGCCTCTTGTATAAGCCGCAGATGCAATGGTCTTGCTAGCAGCTTAAAAGACTACGTAGTAGAATAAATATTTATTAAAATATAATGCACAGGGTGTTATATTTGATTTAGATTTTTCCTTTAAATAAAAGTTGACGTTTTGACGGTCTGTCAGTTTTCCATCTATTTTATGAGATGTCCAAGTTGCATACTTTTGGAGAAAAAACCACTATGTATCTATTTTTACAGGAGTAGAAAAATAACAATTTTGCTATTGATTGCAGAGAAAAATAGTTTATCTATGATATTATGTACACATATTTAATAAATACCTGCCACAATAGTAGTATTTAATCTTGAAAAATTGTTTGGAATAAATGATATGCAAGCTTTAAATGGATCTGCTTTGGTTGAACACGACCAAATATAATTGTTTTCCACTTTTTCCAATTTCAATTCAAATTTTGTATGCACCAAACTAATCCACCAGCCAAAAGTAATGGTAAAAAATGAACTAAAACAATAAAATATTACATTATAATATATAAATCGCATTACATTTAGACTGGTACACAGAAATGAAACTAAAATACGAGCCAAAAGTTTATGGATAAAAAACTGATTTTAGTAACAACGAATAAATAAAAAATAAACACAAATCAAATAAAATAATTATTTTTGTCCATTGTCCAATCATGAAATTTATTAGAAAGTTTTACCACGTGGAGTGACCCAATTTGAATGTTATTAAACATTTTTAGTTTACATGATATAGTAATAATGTTTAAATATAATTATATTTTTTATAAAAAAATAAACATATTTCAAACAAATATATTTACATTAGTTTTTATTCTAAAAACAGTGTAAGAATAAAAATCTGCGTTTTTTAGCAGCTATACGTTATATATTATTTTGTTTGTATTTTTTAAGTATTCGAAAAAAATATTAATAACATTAAAACCTACTCGTTTACCAAAACTGCAAATTACGTATTTTGTCTTTAAAAACTTACATAATTCGCACCATTTTGAAAATAAACAAACTAACCATTTGAGGAAATATTGATGACTAAATAAAATGATATATTATATCTAATCTAAGTTATCAAATTATTATAACATATAAGATAAGTAAAAATAGGTGTGGTAAAAACTGTACTGTAAGCTTCTGAAATAAAATTTTAACCAACATAAGAAAATCAATAATTTTAATAAGTGATATTAATTCTTCTATAAATAGCAAGTACCTACATAAATAACAAGTAATCATTTGTTATTTTTACTGTTTGTTAATTAATAAAGATTCAATTTCATTTTCAAATTATTTTACACGATGTGTAGAAGTATGTCATACTATTATTAAAATGTGCAAAAAACCTTATATGCAGTATGTTGTCAGATAGGTGTAGGTAATACACCTTATTATTATTGATTTATTAAAGAATTTTATATTTTATTATAACGGATATGTAAGTTTAAAAAATCGAATCAAAAACCGATAAAAATTATATTTTAATTAAATGTGACTAGTTAATTGCATTTAATGAAGAAGCAAGTACAATATTAGTTTTAGAATTGATAAAAATTTAGCCTAAGAATTTCTTAAAAATTGAGCGATCGTTATTACATATATTATTACATAGATATTTGGATGTGCCAAATATGTTCTATAGTATAATTTAAGTAATTTAACTTTTTTATGTACGTCCCACATTAGACGTTTATCAAGAACAATCCTAGGAAATTTAATTCATTGCTGTATTGAATATTAACATTATTGAATGTAAATGATGTTTGTCTGGTTTTGTTATTGTTGGAAAATTAATGGATAACTGTTTTATTAATATTAATTAACATTCTATTATTATTACAACAAATACAAATTTTTCTACTACTTTGCTAGATCTATATTTTTAGCTGATATAACTATATTACTATAGTTGTAGAATAGTATCAAAGAGGTCTTTTATAAAAGAAAAGTTACAGGTCCAAGAATTTTGCTCTGTGGAGTCTTATAGTTGTATAAAATATACTAAACGAATCAAATGCTAAAAAATACATAAAACACGAATCATTTAGAACATTACCACAAATACTATTAAATTATTTATTTAAAGGTCAAGACTTAAGAACGTAGTAAGTTCGCCTCATCAAGTAGCCCCTGCAAACAACTTGCAGTTTTATTCTCTGCGCAAGTCCTTATGTTAAATGTTATTGTCATGTTTTACCTAATATGTTGCTGTGGTAATGGTTGAAAGTGAGCTGATTTCTGCTTCCCCAGAATTAAACAGCCTCAAAATTTACACAGTTAAGTATCAAATCCTGTCCTTGGCCAATCTCCTACTATAACCGTTGGCATCTCCTCTATTTTCTATATTTGCTATATCTTCTTTTTCCCATTCTTGAGTTATTCAATCTATTGTCTTCAGGTGTATTCTTAATTTTTTATATTATCGTTCACTTCCTTCTTATCATATATTCTCTCTTTCCTAAAAAATCTATGTAATCCTTTCAATTAAATTTCTTTTAGTAGACCTAAATTTATAACTTTTATTTTCAGTGAAATTTTTTAGTCTTTGTTTATTATTATATCTGTGTTCTTGTCATTTCTATTCTTATATCTTTTGTTTCTGAGCATGGTTATCTTGGCCTACTACTTTGTCATCTTAAATTTTTGTTTGTTTTTATTTTGTTTTTTTTTTCTTTTTTTGTTTGTTTGATATGCTTATTTCTATTTTGGTTTACTTATGTTTTTCTCGTTTTAACTCTTCGATTTTTTGTTAGGACTTTTGTTGCAAAGTTGTTTAGTGCCTTTCATTTTTATGCATTTGTTAATAAGTATAGTCTCTTCTATTTTCTCTTCTATTGTTTTCTCTAGTCATATTCTGTCATCCTCTCACGCCTCGTATTCTACAAGCAAATGTTCCGCGTTGTCGCAAGTCTTATTGGCAAAATATACATCTTTCTTTTTTTATTTTTTTACTTTTTATATGTATTTTCTAAAAGCTTCGTGGCCGGTTAGTAATTGAGTTGTATGTATTTGGTTTGTTCTCTATTATGTTCTTTCATTTTTGGAATTAGTTTTCTAGTCCAGATTGAATTATTTCCTTCTGTCCATTGTCTCTGCCATCTATTATAGGAGGTAAATGTGATATTGTGGTATATCAAAAGAAAATTCAACATCTAGATAAGCCCTACAGCAATTTCCTAACAGTGAATGATGTTTTAATTCAGTTTGCAGGATTTTCCCGATTGATAGGATACTTGTGCCGATATAGTGGCTATTTGATGCCTTGTCCCCTACATAACTATCGACTATTTTTGTTCCAATAGTTTTGTCAAGCTGATGAATCTGTAAGAAGATGACAGGCTCGCCAGTTTGTCGGCGCGCCATTCATTTTCTCGTATCGCCAGTAAAAACCCATTTACCTGGCTAATATTGTAAAATACTATTATTTGTTTAGCAATTGTAAATAAAACTGTTGTGAATGAAACTGATGTTTGCATTTTGTAATTTTTTAATATTTATTTTGTTAGTATTTTCATGTTGTTTACTGGTCGTAAACAGGATAAGTGGTTGCCTCGGTGTTAAATCAATTTAACCAAGAAACTAACAAGAAATGACGTGCAAAAACAAACTTGCGAGGTTTCCACAGTTTTAATAAATGGCGTTTACAAGTGATTAAGATATAAAATATTTTAAATTTAAAAAACATTTATTTTGATATCATAAATTGTAATAGTATCATGCAAACATTACATCAAACAGTATGTTGTATGTACAAAGATGCTGATCATTTATATTCCATACTTTTAAAACAGCCTTTTATTTCAAAAACATCGCAAAAATAAACGTGATACATTTAAAACATATTCTAAAAATATATTTTCATTAAAAGTCGTATGTTTCCCTATAAAAAGTAAAGTAAAGAATACTATTTGTTAAGATTTGCCAAACTAATAATATTTTATACAAATAAATATTGTAATAAAAGAAAAATAAAATATTCACTTATATACAGGGTGTCCAGAAAGTCCCGTCTCTGTTAAATATCTCAATTACAAAAAATAGTTTAAAAACGGTTTCATCTATCATTTAAATACAAAATTTTTTTTTGTAGAATTTAAATCTACAATAAAAAAATGGTTTTTCTAAAGATTTTATTGGATAGCTTTTAAGAAAATATTAATAAGACGTAATTTTTGCTTTTGCAAGTATTTCTCAAGATATTTGACCCAGGCTAGACTTTTTTGACATCCTGTATAGTTTTATAATAAAACTATATTAATTATGTGAATAAAAACCAATCATAATTAAGAAAATTAAAATAACAGACTGTTACTAGGTGATCATTTATAATACAAGATTAGAAATAAAACTACTATGTTTTTATCACAAACATTTTCTGATAGAAAACACAGTTCCTTAGAAATAAAATCTTGCAACCATAATTAATTATAATTTTCTGTACAAACCAAAAAGATATTGATGATTTTAGTGATTAATTTAGGAGTTAAATTGATTTTGACAACATAACTTCTTGTTTTTATACAATAAACTTATTTAAAAAAAACAAAACTTTTTAAATTAACTAATACTTTACTACATTAATTCACCGTACATTTTCATAAATAGGTTGATTTACAGATTCTAAATTTGCATATATATGATCGGAGTTCATATTCTTCATCCGAATGTGATGTTGTACTAATTCGTATATAAATTTATATTGTTTCTAAAATAAAATCCAAAGTTAAAATTATATTGAAATCAATAAAAACCTTACCTTGTTCATCATAAAAGTTCTTCGATACTTTCTGATACCTTGAATTGCCCAACATATGTCTACGGTATTTTCTAAATGAATTCGCTGTAATATTAAATCAGCGGTAATAAAAAGTCCGCAAGCTGTAACGCCATCTCTGTAATTTGATTTAGTTATTAATAATACAAGTCTCGTAAATATCAATTTTTGTTTATAGTAAAATATTTCAAAAAAATTTAAAACACGTCGTTAAAAAATCGTGTTTTAAAATACTGTTTATATTTTCTAACATAGATATAATAAGTTTTATATAATTACATTAAAAAATATGTACAATTATTTATATTTACAGTGTCTTATAATATTATAAGGCAATACAACTTAATACATCAAATATTTATTCAACAAAAATCATAATTTCTTCAATTTTCAATTAAGACCGTTGTTGTTCATGTAAGCCGCTTTTTATAAACAAACAACAAAACAATAATAATGTCCAGTACTTCTGGATACAAAGTTCTTGAACATGTTAACAGTTAGTTATAGAAAAAAATGTTTATAATTTAAAAAGTACTCTTTATTTATTTATATTTATAATGCATTATTATTTAATATAAATAAAACTATTGAAAACAGCACTCAGGCAACATGGTTAATCATTTGCGCTTGCACAAAGAAATTGGTTTAACCATTCAACAAGAAGGGAAACGATTTACGCTATTCCTGGGTAAATATGCCTCAGTTTTCCAAGCGGAGGTGGCCGCCATTGAGTGGTGTGCCAGGCACATCACGGAGTCGGGAGTTCAATCTAACACAGTTTGCACAGTTCACTTTGGCAAGCATATGTTAGACCAAGACAAACTGAAAACAATCCCTTGGCAAAAACTACAGGAACAATTTACAGATATATTTGTATGCAAATAAATCGCCAACAACAAAAACCTAATTATTATCGGTAGTTTTGAGTTAAATTATTTAAGTATTTTTTTCTAAATCAATCTATACTTAAGTAACTTAAGTTGCTTGAACTTGGATTCTATTTAATAACATTGGCTAAAAACTAATTACTTTAAAATAGCTATTAATTATAGTTTAGCGTCGTTTTTTGCTCGACAGGCTTAAAATATTTTTTTACAAAACTGCCAATACTCATTAACA
>JARJEC010114434.1:0-11535 GCA_030264575.1 Tachinus sp. AB-2021
AAACAGTTTTATGTGCCGGTGGTGTTAAGGTTCTTTTGAATCTCATATTAAGATTATGTACATCTATTCTGAATTTTAATCTAGTATAAAGGTATGCAGGTTGGTGGGTTTTTGTTATTTTAAAGTACAAGCACATACTATGCTGATGCCTACATTTAGCCATGGTCAACCAGTTCAATTCTGTAAAAGTATGACTAAAATGATCAAACTATCTCAGACCAAAGATCAATCTAACACATGAGTTTTGGACTCTTTGAATTTTATTTGATGTAATTTGATCTAGTAAAGGACCATATAGAGAATCACAATAGTTGAAATGAAATAGTGCAAGCGCTTCACATAATTTTTTCTTGGACCTTTTATTAATATATTTACGTATAACATATATATATATATATATATATATATATATATATATATATATATTAGCAAGATACTTTTTGAAGATATTTATTAACATGTTTTTGAAATTTATGAATCACATCAAATGTAACACCTAACTTCCTTGCATCTTCTTCAAAGTTTAACACATAACACCATTTCATTGATCTTAATTTCTATACTTGATTCTCAAAATGATAGTTTTTAATTTTTTAGACCAAATAAAAACATTTTGCTTTTAGACGGGTTTAATTTTAGATTATTGATCATAATCTAATAAATAAAATTGATAATTTGCATAGTGATTTTAAATCACTATTTAATTTGGAACAAGCATGTTCACGCTATAGTATAAATGAGATATATATTAATGTTTCAAAGCTTCTTTTAATTTAATTGTATATATATATATATATATATATATATATATATATATATATAATATATATAAAAGACTGAGGTACCCCATCTACCAAAATAGCCGCTTCTGAAACGATATCATCTACTTTAACTCTTTGCCTGCGATTTTTTAAGAAGTTTAAAAAAATTGTATAGCAATAGGATTTAATCCAATATATTGAAGTATTACTAACAACAAATCATGGTTGATTGTATCAAATGCTTTTGTATAATCCAAAAGAATGAATATAGTTAGCATTTTTTGATCTATTGCTTTTACTATATCATCATCTACATTTGTTAAGGCACTTTCGCAGCTATATCCACATCAAAAACCAGATTGTGTTTCAGGTAGAATATTGTTTTGATCGAGATAACTATTCAATTGCATTGCCACAATCTTTTTCACTACCTTTGATAAAACCGGCAACAAACTGATTTGACGCAAATCATTATATGATAAAGGATTATTAATTTTTGGAATAGGTATTAAGATAGCATTTTTCGAGGCATCTGGAAATACTCCCTCCAGTAAACATGTGTAATATATATAGTAATATATGAGTAATATATTTTACTTATCTAGATTCCATTGAATGAAAATTAAGAGACTGGAGCCCCGGTCAATATATTTTATCATACCCGGGAAAAATATTTTTAATAATCTATCAAACTTATAAAAATATATATCTTGTTTTTGTGGCATCAAAAGCGAAAATATTTTCAATAAACAATTAAACAACCATTTCTCACTCTGACTGGTTTCAATTATATATTCTAATCTTCATCAGAGCTCTAAGTGGTCTGTTTTAAACACAGTGAAATTTGACGAAACAGTGTTTACCAGAACATTTACAGCTGTGATGAATTATTATGTCAGCCAAATAAAAAATATGGAAAGTTTGTTAAAAAATGAAGAAAGACTATCGAGCAAATAAAAAATTTCCGAAAGTATAACAAGGAGAAAATAAAATTAAAGAGAAATTTAAAACAAATAAAAAAAAATTAGTGCAGAGAATAAATTAGTAAAAAGCAATATAAAAGTCAAAAGAGAAAAGCAGCCCAAAAGATTATGTACATGATAATTTGAAACACAAAGGTAAACGTTATTACAATATACAGAGTGTTCGTAAACTCTAGATAAGGTCAAATATTTCGAGAAATAAATATCATGCCACAATAACAAAAATTAAAGATATTTTAAAAAGCTGTATATAATATATAATATTACACATATACACATTTGACGCTTCATACCTACTCCCAGCGGGTGGAAGGTTGGGCTACTTTGAAATCTTAAATAAAAACTCTACTTTTTTATTCTACAAGGAAATAAAACGTAACTATTGTATTTAACAAGTATATTATTCCATGATAGATTGCAGTGTAACCAAGGCATAACGCTTCAATAAAAAAATTTATCTATCACGCAACGAGAAAAGTGTTAAATACAAAAGTAACAATTATTTTTTCAAGAATCCAAATATGGATAAAAAATAGGGATTCCTAGTTAAGTAAAACCACTCTGTTTAGACCAGAGTAATTATTCACCAACGGAGAATAGCGTCCTACAGTGTATGCAGAAAAAATAGAATAGTCGAGAATGGGAACGGATTGCCTTTTTCGTTATATTATACAACGAAAAGTTTCTTAACATCAAATAATTCAAACAAAACAAAAATCACAAGTAGTGATTTCAAACCATCTTTATCAAAGGGTTGACAATGTTCTTTTAAGTACCTAAAGTTATGCCCAAGTCCACAAAAACCGTTATAAATATTTAACGTAGAATATAATTACAAAGTCAATTTCGAAGATGAAGCTTGAAAACTGAGATTGGGTCTTAAGGAAATCTAAAATTGAAAATTAATATTAGGCAAAACTCCAAGACGTTTAAAATGGGGATCAAAAGAGTTGACAATGTTTTTTATATGTCTAAAGTTTTTCCCAAGTCGACAAAACCCGATATAAGTATTTAACGTAGAACATAATTTTAAAGTCAATTTTGAAGATAAATTTGAAAACTAACATTGGGCGAAACTCCAGGACCTTTAAAATGGCGACAAAAAGGGTTGACAATGTTTTTTTATTTGTCTTAAGTTTTGCACAAGTCCACAAAACCTGTTATAAATATTTAACGTAAAACTTAATTTCAAAGTCAATTTCAAAATCTAAGATTGAAAATTGATCTGTGACAAAACTCCGGGACGCATAAAATGGCCACCAGAAAGGTTGACAATAATCTTTCATAGTTATGTCCAACTCCACAAAACCTGTTATAAATATTTAAAGTAGAACTTAATTTCAAAGTCAATTGCGAAGCCTAAATTTGAAAACTGATCTTGGGCAAGACTCCGGAACGCTTAAAATAACGACCAAAAGGGTTAACAATGTTCTTTTAAGAATCTTAGCCCAAGTCCACAAAACCCGTTATAAATATTTAACGTAGAACTAAATTTCAATGTCAATTTCAAAGCCTCAAATTGAATACCAATCTTGATTTGGGAATGAAACATATATTTTGATTGGGTAAAACTGGGCAAAACTAGAAGTATTTAGAAGTGCTAATCTAGTTGTGATTTTTGAATTTTTTTAAAATTTTGTTTTTGCTTAAAATCATGGTTTCCCTTTCTGACTTTCGTATGCGTGGGAAAATTTTTTTTTGTTTTGGCATAGCTGGACATAACTTGGGCAAAATTATGGCACCTGTTATTTCTTTAAACTTGTTCATAGGGGTGCTACCCCTTAGAAATTGGACTTAAATTATGGGTAAGCTGGACTTGGGCTAAACAAAATGACTATTGGGCAAAAGAGGGCAAATTAATGCAATAGTTTTTGTTTCAAAATTCCAACATGGGGTGCCAACTTCACGCTGGTTGTTATTTAACCGCAAAAATTATTTATTTATTAAAAATTCACCATGGATATCTCACAAAACAAAAAAATAAAACACGTCAATTTCTATGTTGACATGCAGTTAACACGTGTGTAACTTATCCCTCCCCTAAAACAGGCACCTTTCAAAAATTTTAAATGGGATAACCCACTTTGTGATAAGTCTCTATGTCAGTAATTCAGTTGTTTTAATTTATTTAATGTTCATAATATGCAGTCTAAATTAATTATTTGTCAAAATAATTGGAAATTGGCAAAACATTAAAAACAGAATTAAATCAGCTAAACCATTCGATGAAATTAAAAAAACGTTTATTTACAGTAAAAAAAGATAAAAATGTATATACAGACTATACACACTATCAGTTTAGAACTATATCCACACTACTTTTAACATACGGAATCAAACTTTTGGTAATACATTTAAGACATAAATTGAAAGTGCAAAAATTATTTATCTGGGAAAAGTGACAGAACTCACAAAAATAAATATAATTCAAAACAACGAAATAAAAATAAAATAAAAATTGTACACGATAGTACAGAAAATGGTGAATAGGAGCTACAAAATGGTTCTGATTTATTGCAATATTTTTATAATTTTGGTTACTTACATTTCTACATTGCGAGAATGTTTAATTACCGTTTGATTCAAAATCATTGTGTTATCATTAGTAATACAACAAGTGTATTGATGTTATTGAATTTTAGATTTGTTTGATTTTTTAGTAAACCACACTCGCGCTAGCGCGCTCGTATTGGTTTCCAAGCAACATAATATATCTATCCATAAAGTTGATTAAAAAAAAATTATAATAAAAATTATTATATAAATTATCCAAAAACAACAAAATGATTACCATAAAAAAATTATTGTTATATTAAAAATAACACAAATCAATTTTAAACATGTTCGTTTTTAATTATATAACATGTATACTTTCAATAGGTTGTGTAATAAAAGTTAAAGTTTAAAAAAACAGTTGATTCGTTATTTTAAATCTTACCTAAATCTAACCATTTATTCGATTTTCAATTATATGATAAAATTGTGGTTTATATAGTTTGACTAGTAAAATAGAAAAATTTTCATTTAACATCATGCAAATTATGCAATTAACGTTAATCGGTTTGATCCGTTTGAGATTTTAACAGAGCATTTAATCAGTAAACAAGATTTGATCGCAAATTATAGCCTAAATATAATTACATCAGCAATCTTCAAATTCTACCATACAAATTATTTGCAATATTGTATTCGTGCTTTTCAAATATTTTCATTTTAATAAGCTTTCATATTTTCTCATTCAAATATAATAATAATAGCATTTTAGAGATGATGTCTCTAATGGAAATTTATTAAAGTTTGTAACGTGCTATGGATATTCACGAAATAGATTATATAACTTGATTTTGATATTTATTCGTTTTTCAAAAATAGAATATGCTAAAAAGCACATAAGGCAATAATAGGATTTATTTCAGATATGATCAGTTCAAAGAAAAAGTCCATTGCAAAAGAAAAGAAAAATCAAAGCTCAAGAGAGAAAGTTGTTGTCAAACATGTCTTGTTTGTACATAATATCCTCAATATAGGTACATATAATGCTTACTTAGTTAGAATAAATATTTATTTTCTTATATACATCCGCTAATTTTTATATTTAGTGGAAGAGCAATATGCTACATTTAAATTGCGCAGTAATTGTTATCTCCTCATTATTTTTTATGCAGGTATTCGAGAAATCTATTTAGTCGCTCGCAATGTACTTTTTACTGCAACTGCTATAAAAAGTAAAAAGTCGTAAAACAGTTTTTTATTCGTTTAGACAAATTAAACGGTAGACAGCGAGTTTATTACATAAAAGATTTATAAAAAATCAAATAATAGGGTCTTGAATTGTTTTAAGGGCAGTAGATACTTTATAATACTACATATAAAATCAAGAGTTTTATATTTTCTGTTTTGCATTGTATTTAGTTTAAAATTATTATTTTAAGTTAATAATTATAGAATTAATAACTGGTCATGAAAACAATAATTTAAATATTAAATATGTAGTTTGTAAAGAAAAAATTTAAAAAAACATATTTTTTAAGTAAACTTAATCTAACAATAGTGGTAGTAGTATTTGTATTTCTTGGCTTTACTTTTTTTAAATTAATTATGAGTGTGTTAAGTAAGAGCATTTTACTCTCCTGTATCTAGACCGCCACTGATGGGTCACGCATCCAAGTGCTGACCGGGCCTAACGTTGCTTGCCTTGCAAATATTCAATATCGGCTTACTGTGTATGCCACCTGGCGGTTTTAATTAGCCATTATTTCAAATTAAAAGTTTTATTTGCAGACATTAATACGTTGACTACGTCATTGGTTTCCAAAGACCGATGGAAGAGATTCATTCTATGTGCAGTATGTTTCGCCAGACTTTCAATATGCGCGGCATGTTAATTTCATAAAAAAATTGCGGACAGGATATTTATGTATAGCAATGATTATCTTTTATGCTAAATATTTAATAAAAAGCGATAAATAAGTATCAGTCCCGGGGAATTATGCCGCACTACATAAATATTATAATCATTTGTATCCTGGATCAGTCGCTGGCGTCCAATCAATATAGAGAGCATGTATGTATAATAATAGTTGCGGGTGCAACAGAGTACGCCAGGACATCAAAAGACCAAGGCATAGAAGGGAACCTTACAGCTAGGCAAAAAGGGAACAACTGGGACATTTATCGGACCAGAATTCACATTCGGGATTCCAAACAAAACCGGAAAAGAAATAATCCACCGAAAACTTGCAAAAGAACACAATAACTTGAGGAAAAATTGTCAAGGGATAAATCAGACAAGATAACCTAACCTAACCTAACATAACCTAACAGAACCAACACAAAATACTCAAATGGAAGTACCGCAAATCAGTCAACCCAAACTGCGAAGGCTCACAGGACTGATTACTGGACACTGGTCTTAACAAGCACATGCATACATTGGGTATACCAGAAAATCGTTTGAAGGACTAAGAGACTCCACAGCATCTGCGTGTGAATCATTCAAAATGCTTCACTTTGGCAAGTTAGCCCAAGATGAACTGAAAACTATTCCTTGGCAAAAACTCATGGACTTCATAGAAGCGCCAAAACCGCTAAAGGTGTAAGAGGTCAGAGGTACATAATAGGACCATTAGGACCGTAGTGCAGGGACGCTTGACGAACCACCTCAGGAGGAAAAAAAACCATATAACAAAACAGAATATGTTACCATACTCGATAGATTTTTTTAGCAAATATAAAAATATAGTGTTGGGCATTGTTAAAGCAATTTTAGAACAGTTTTGCTCAAACTCCACTTTTCATTCCATTTTTTTGTTGATGTAGATTTTGTAGTTTCCTACCCTCCTGCTAATAAAAATGTTAATGTTTTGGTTTGCTCAAAAAATAATTTAACTTACATGACAATAGGACCATTAGGACCGTAGTGTAGGAACGCTTGACGAACCACCTCAAGAGGGAAAAAATGTAAGAGGGGGCTTTTAAGATAGAAATTTATAAAATAAAATAAAAGGCAAAAGGAGTAAACATTATTTTCAAATGGGATGGCCACTCGTCTCCCGCATAAATGCCATGCTCTATCTCGCCTCTGCAACAAAGGAGAGACTTGTGAACAAAATAGCTCAGTGAATGACTATAATACTTCTACCTAATTAGATTCAATATAATTTGCTCTTCGGTAAAGTTGCCAAATTTGATGTTCACATAATCAGCGGAACGTAAGAAGGGCATTTACTCCCAGCTTTCATGCGCGCAATATATCCTAATTAACAGTCATTAATTTTACGAGTGGTTCTACACTGTGGAAAGAGAGACCTCCCTCCTTTCATGTAATATCTCCTAATCAATTACAAGGAGGCGTTAATACAAAATTTCATGATTGGCTCTCCACTGTGTACCTGGGAGAGATACACCTGTCTCTCCTCTTCCATGCAACGTCTTCTATTTGCTATTCAGTACCGTTGCCTAATTTGATGTCCACATAATCAGATGAACGTAAGAAGGGCACTTGCCATTTGCAACGTATCTTAATTAACAGAGATATTAATTCCACGAGTGGTTCTTCACTATGGACTCTCGAACGCGCGCGCGAGAGAGAGAGGTCCTTTTCCATGCATTGTCTCCTAATCAACTACTAGTAGACGTTAATATAAAATTCCATGAGTGGCTCTCCACTGTGCACCTGGGTGAGAATCACCTGTCTCTCCTCTTCCATGCAACGTTTTCTTTTTGCTATTCAGTAACGTTGCCAAATTTGATGTCCACATAATCAGCCGAACGTAAGAAGAGCACTTGCCACTTGCAACGTACCTTAATTAACAGCGACATTAATTACTCGAGTGGCTCTTCACTGTGAACTCAAGAGCGCGTGGAAGAGAGAGAGAGAGAGAGAGAGAGAGAGAGAGAGAGACCTCTCTCATTTCATGCAATGTGTCCTACTCAACTACAAGGAGGCGTTAATACAAAATCCCATGAGTGTCTCTCCACTGTGTACCTGGGAGAGAAACACCTCTACCATGCAACGATTCTATTTGCTATTCAGTAACGTTGCCAAATTCAATATCCACCTTATTGGCGGAACCTGAGAAAAGCACTCTTCGTCAATGAAGGCAATTTACTAATCGTTACCCATAGACATTAATACAGATCTCGCGTGTGGCTTTCCACCCTACAATCTCACCTTGGTTTCCAAACCAAGATCCACTTTATCGTCGAGACCTAAGAGAGACACCAGCTCGTCTCCTTCCATGCAATGTTACTTCTACTTCATGCAATTACTATACTATCTAATAATCTAATTAATATTATCTGTTATACTACAAAGTGACTGGCAAACAATAAAAGTATACTCGCAAATAGAATCAATATACTCTCACGCACACTATATCTCTGCTAGCTAAATACTGACCCGATCTCTTATCAGGTATAGAATTGGGGGATTTTTTTCTCCGAAATGTTTTCTCAGGTCGGAAATAATTGCTTATATTTTTAGAAACGGTATTATTGTCCAGTCTAAGCATTTACTCGAACTTTTATTTATTTTATAAAAGTTTTCTACTACCAATATATTACAATTCTATGTATGCATATACTAACATTTACCTCAAATTTGTTCGAGGTAGACTACTTACGTTTTGCGCAACACTGATTTAGAATACATACATAATAACGAGTTTTGTATAGGTATCTAATGTATGTGATTCCACCTTATACTATTATTGATTTTCTACAAAAAGTAACAGTGGTTCAAGTATTGTGTTGGGAAGGAATTGAAGACTTCGGTGCAAACAGGCTATTAAGCACACCCCAAATTTTTCTTCAATCAATTCTGATTATGGTTAATAGCCTCGTTGTTATTTTATGCATATACCAACATTTACTTCAAATTTATTTGAAGTAGGCGACTCGCGGACTGCGCAACACTTATTTAGAACACCATTATGACTAACGACGAGTCAAATCTGATTGTGGCTAATAGGTCTTCTCCATACACACAGACGTCCATAATTATTAAAGCTTTGTACATCTGCAATCATAACATGTTTCCAATTTAAATGTGCACTAAAAAATTGTGCATGCTTTCTGCTATGATGTTTCCACAATTTAGATATTGGCTCTCCTTGATCTTTAATTTGCTATATTTGCTATATTTAGTTTGGATACTAATGTATCTTTTAGTTCGCTAAAGATCTCCTGCTATACTAATACTCAGTGCTTGCAAATGTAGTTTTTATTTTCGACCAGGACATCTAGTAGCAAGCCCGATCTCCTGTATCATTTCCAGAGCTTTGGCACAGTTTTCGGTGCAAAAAAATTGTGCACGCTTTCTGCAATGATGTTTAGACAATTTAGATATTGGCTCTCCTTGATCTTGGATTTGCTTTATGCAGTTTATTTCTCATAGTTTGGATATTATATATTGGCTATTAGCTTCATCCAAAATTTTTCCCCGATCAATTCTGATTGTGGCTAATACGTTATGTTATGCATATACCAACATTTACCTCAAATTTATTTGAAGTAGGCGACTCACGGGATGCGCAACATTGAATACCATTATGAATAACGACGAGTCAATTATGATTGTGGCTAATAGCCTTGTTGTTTCTAGGTCTTCTCCATATACACAAACCCCCATCATTATTTGATAGAACTAAGCTTTGTTTATCTGCAATCATAACATGTTTAAAATTTATATGTGCTTTCTGCAATGATGTTTTGACAAATTAGATATTGGCTCTCCTTGATCTTGGATTTGCTTTATGCAGTTTATTTCCAATAGTTTGTATACTAATGTATCCTGTAGCTCGCTGAAGATTTCCTGCTATATTACTACTCAGTGCTTACAAATGTTTTTATTTTTGACCAGGATATCTAGTAGCAAGCCTATTCTCCTGTATCATTTCCAGAGCTTTGGTGCAGTTTTCTGTGCAAAAGAATTGTGCATGCTTTTTTCAATTTTGTTTAGACAATTTAGATATTGGGTTTCCTTGATCTTGGATTTTCTTTATGCTGTCTATTTCCCATAGTTTGGATACTAATGTATCGCTGAAGATCTCCTGCTATACTACTACTCAGTGCTTGTAAATGTTTTTCATTTTTACCAGGTTATCTAGCAGCAAGCCTATTCTCTCTCCTGTATCATTTCCAGAGCTTTGGCGCAGTTTTCTGTGCAAAAAAATGTGCATGCTTTCTGCAATGATGTTTGGACAATTTAGATATTGACTCTCCTTGATCTTGGATTTGCTTTATGTTGTCTATTTCCCATAGTTTGGATACTAAAGTATCGCTGAAGATCTCCTCCTATACTACTACTCAGTACTTGCAAATGTTTTTATTTTCGACCAAGTTATCTAGTAGGAAGTCCGGTCTCCTGTATCATTTCCAGAGCTTTGCCGCAGTTTTTTGTGTAAAAAAATGTGCACGCTTTCTGCAATTATGTTTCGACAATTTACATATTTCCTCTCCTTGATCTTGGATTTGCTTTATGCACTCTATTTTTCTTAGTTTGGATACTAATGTATCGCTGATGATCTCCTCCTATACTACTACTAAGTGTTTGCAAATGTAGTTTTTATGTTCGACCAGGATATTTAGTAGCAAGCTTGATCTCTTGTATCATTTCCAGAGCTTTGGCGCTGTTTTCTGTGCACAAATAAATGTGCATGCTTTTTGCAATGATGTTTGGACAATTTAGATATTATCTCTCCTTGATCTTGGATTTGCTTTATGCAGTTATTTCCCATAGTTTGGATATTAATAGATCATGTAGCTCGCCGAAGATCTTCTGCTATGCTGCTACGCAGTGCTTGCAAATATAGTTTTTATTTTTGAACAGGATATCTAGTAGCAAGCCCGGTCTCCTGTACCATATCCAGAGCTTTGGCGCAGTTTTCTGTGCAAGCAAATTGTGCATGCTTTCTGCAATGTAGCTCGCTGAAGATCCTTTACTATACTACTACTCAGTGCTTGTAAATGTTTTTATTTTCGACCAGGGTATCTAGCAACAGCCTGATCTCCTGTATAATTTGCAGAGCTTCGCTGCAGTTTTCTGTGCAAAAAAATTGTGCACGCTTTCTGCAATGATATTGGTACAATTTAGATATTGGCTCTCCTTGATCTTGGATTTGCTTTATGCAGTTATTTAGTTATAGTTTGGATAGTGTATCCTGTAGGTCGCTGAAGATCTCCTGCTGTACTACTACTCAGTGCTTGTAAATGTACTTTTTTATTTTTGACCAGCAAATCTAGTAACAAGACCTCCTGTATCATTTCCAGAGATGTGGCGCAGTTTTTTG
>JARJEC010114456.1:0-34972 GCA_030264575.1 Tachinus sp. AB-2021
AAAGCTCTTTACTGCGGGAAAGCGGATGCAAAGATAGAAAATGTTTTATACTCTCCAAATACTTTATACGAAAAATTTGAAAGTATTTTTAACTGTGCCTGAAATACAAGGATTTAAAAGGAAAAAGAAAAAGCAAATAGTTTTACTTTTTCTTTTTCGGTCTGTTTTTATAATCTTAATTGGATAGAATCGCAACAGAAATCATCTCAAAAGATTCGTTGGATTCGTATTTTCTCTTTCGATATCTTTAAAATAATTGTACGTACCTACTTTTAAGTCTACTGTGGCAGATTCATCACATACAATTACGCCACTCGGGTGGAGTTGCAATGCGGTTATGGTCCACATATGATTCACCGAGCCCTCTATGGCTTTCGCCAACGCACGAGCCTTGCTGTGCCCGTTAACTAGAATCAGAACCTCTTTGGCATCCATTATCGTACCCACACCTACGGTTATGGATGTTTTAGGCACTTTTGTCAAATCGTGATCAAAGAAACGCGAGTTAGCCAATATTGTATCGTGGGTTAGTGATTTGAGTCGTGTACGTGAGTTGAGCGACGAGCCTGGCTCATTAAATGCAATATGACCATCTGGTCCTACGCCTCCAATAAATAAGTCGACCCCTCCCACTGCTTTCATCTTGGCTTCATAAGCGGCACATTCTCCTTCAATATTGGTAGTCATACCATCCAACATGTTTACATTGGCAGAATCAATATCTATATGATTGAAAAAATTATCCCACATAAATCGGTAATAACTTTGCGGATGATCTTTAGCCATTCCCACATACTCATCCATATTGAAAGTTACCACATGCTTGAAAGAAACACGTTTTTCTTGGCAATGGCTTACCAATGCTTTATACATACCCAGAGGAGAGGATCCTGTGGGCAAGCCCAACACAAATGGCTTATCGGCAGTAGGTTTTGCCGCATTAATCTTAGATACTACATAGGCTGCTGCCCATTCAGACATTAGTCGATAGTCTGATTGAATGATTAATCTCATATAAAGTATTATAAAGGTTTATATTGTACAAATGCTTCAATTGCTTCATAAGATGCCAAACCTAACGTGCGATATAGTTCTGCAGTAGCTTTGTTTCTATCTTCGGAGCGTTGCCAAAACAAGCGTTCGTCGTTACCCAAAAACGGAGCGCTTTCCATTTGCGACTGGTGCTTCAATATCGAATTTCGTTTCGATCTCAATTCCTCTGGCGATATTGGCACTGCCATTTCTATGTGATCTATCTCCCATTCTGCCCATGCTCCTCTGTACATCCAAATACGGCAATTATCAAGCCAAGCTTGCCCCTTCATCTCGTCCATAGCTGCAAGAATAGCATCCAAACACACTTTATGCGTACCATGAGGGTCGGCAAGGTCGCCCGCCACAAATATCTGATCGGGCTGTACTTTTTCCAAATATTTTTTCACGATGTTTACATCGTCTTCCGATATCGGTTTTTTCTTCACTTTTCCTGTATCGTAGAAGGGTAAATCTAAGAAGGTTGCCTTATTCACATCCATGCCTACATAACGACAGGCTGTGATAGCTTCTTGGCGACGAATATGCCCTTTTATGAAAAGCACTTCGGGAGTATCTACATCGCCTTCTCTTTTGTCCACCAATAGGAACTGAAGTATAGATGCGTATTTTTCTTTCATCTCAGTATTGCCCGAGTCGTACTTGGCTCGCACATCTTCTAACAAAGCGGTGTATCGAATTACCTCCTCATCGCCCACAGCAATATTACCCGATGTTTGGTATGCCACATGCACTTCGTGCTTTTGGTCTACCAAGCGACGAAATGTTCCTCCCATGGATATTACATCATCGTCGGGATGCGGGCTAAATATAACTACCTTTTTGGGATAAGGGGTCGACCTTTCGGGGCGATTGGTATCATCTGCGTTTGGTTTCCCGCCAGGCCATCCTGTAATGGTATGTTGTAATTCGTTGAAAACCTTAATATTCACATTGTAAGCCGAACCATAGAGTGTAAGCAACTCTTCCAAACCGTGATCTTGATAGTCTTTGTTTGTCAGCTTCAAGATTGGTTTATCTATTTTCAAGCAGAGCCATACAATAGCTCTCCTTATCAATTTGCTGCTCCATTCGCAATTGGTCACCAGCCAAGGATGACTGATGCGGGTGAGTTCAAAAGCCGAGTTCAAATCGGCATAAACTGTTGCTTTAGGATGGTTTTGCAAACTTGTAGCCGGCACATCTTCTCCAAATGCCCCCTCTACAACGCCTCTTATGCTTGTTGCCTTATCCTCTCCCCAAGCGATGAGCGCAATTTCCTTCGCTGCCATTATGGTATTCAAGCCCATGGTGATGGCGGTAGTGGGTACATTATCTACTGATCCGAAAGTGCTCATGGCTTCTTTCTTAGATTGTATATCCAACAGTACCAAGCGTGTTTTGGAATTCATGCTCGAACCCGATATATTTATACCAATATTGCCGGCCCGTCCAAGACCTAGGAGCATATAATCGATGCCTCCTTGTTGTACAATTTTGTCTTCATATGCTTGACAAAAATCCAACACATCTCCTTTGGCAATAAACCCATCAGGTGAATGTATGTTTTTAGTGTCAATATCCACATGATCCAAAAAATAGTCTTTCAGTAGCCCTAGATTGCTACTGGAATTTGCATTTAATGGATAAAACTCATAAAGATTGAATACTACCACGTTTTTGAAACTCAATCCTTCTTCCTTGTGCATGCGCACAAGCTCTCGGTAAACAGATATAGGAGATTGTCCTCCGGGAAGTGCTAAAACAAAATTGGCTCCCGCCTGTTGTTTTGCCTTCACTTTGGCGGCTATGCTGTGTGCAATCTCTCTACAGGCCTCTACCGAAGATTCGAAAATAACAGTTGGTATTTTCTCGTAGCGAGTAAGAGCGGATAACTCAAACTCATTATTAGGGCGAAAGTATTGTTTAGGAATTCTATCCAATACAATCTGCGAGCTTAGGTCTAGTCTCATATTTTATATTTCATTTTGTGTTTTAAGCTATCAAATATACTTAATTTAAGTTGGATAGTCAAGATTATAATTTAGAAGTATTATAAAAAACGTCCTATAAACTAAGAAAGAGGTGCAGATTTCTTACTCTCATACACCTCTTTTTTGTGATCACTATCAATTACTATTGCGATGTACAGTAGTTGGCTCTCTTAGATGCCCACCATAGTGCGGATGAAGTTTTGTCTCCATGTTCTAATTGCGCCACACCAGCTTGATATGCATTTTTATTTAAAATATTCTCATTTTGAGGATATAATGCTCTAGACACATAATTTCTAGGATTTTTAACATCTCCATCACTCGGATATGTTCCTGCACCGGGATCACGATACTCCGGTATATCCATTGCTGGGAGATTTAAGCGACGCTTGTCGTTCCACGACTGTACGGATAAATCAACGTAATGAGAAATATACTTTTGAGTGATAATTTTCTCCAATTTCGTATTTCCTGCTCCAGTTGCATCATCGTAGTTTGCCGATGTTCCGTATTTATTCTTTGCTGTAGATGCCAGATAAGTATCAACATCTTTTGCCTGCCACTTGGCAAACGAGGCTCTCACTCCTTTTTCATACCAGTCTTTAGCAGTTCCGGCACCTGTAACAAATCCGCGTTCTACTGCCTCAGCCATTAGGAAACAAACCTCTGAGTATAAGAATACATCTGTTTTTTTTGTATCGTTAGGGATTACGTATCGAGTGCTCATAGCAGCTACATGCTTTCTAATATCGCCATCCTCTGTTCGTTGTCCCGGTATCAAACCTTTCCAAATCCCTCCAACTACTTTAGTATTATCGTTAGCATCTGTATACCTGGGACTAGGATCAAAATATTTCAAACCACGAGGGTCAACTACTGCAGGATATTCCAGCGCAGCAGTATCTTTGTATGCTATGCCACCTATGTCGGTCAATATTTTCTCCATCGAAGACACCATTACTTGACGTTCGCTCCAACCCACTTGATACATATAGTATGGGTATTGTTGCCCCCAACCGGATGTACTACCTATACCTGCATCGTCTCCTTCTTCAAGTAAACCTCCCGATGCATTGAAAGCGGCTTGGGCTTGTGTTTTACACAATTCGGGATCAATTTCCGACATTTTGATAGCCAAACGCAAACGCAGTGAGTTAGCAAATCGCTTCCATTTTAGAGTATCTCCACTATATATCTCATCTTCGTAGCTAAGATGACCTCCTTTGCCATAAGATTTAACTGCATTATCTAGTTCCGAAAAGAAAAACTCATATTGCTTTTCTAGTGGCTCGTATTGCAATCCTTTATCGTAAATTGATTTGGGAAACGCTGCCGGTCCGTAATAATCGGTAAATTGTGATTGCAGGTACACCCTCCATGTTTTAGCGGTGGATAATATATTTATATTTTTAGTCGAATCTTCCGAATTTCGGATATAATCTATCACCGAATTGGTAGGGTACATCCACTCGAAGTAATGAGCATCCCAATATTTTATTTGCCATCCATCATTGGGCGACCACACCCTTGAAGACGAGCTACCTCCTGTATATTGAACGAAGGCATCCACACTAAGTGCTTTTATTCGTTGATGAACATCTGCTCCTCCATAGGTGGAACCCTTACGAATAGCTACGCTTAATCTAGGCTTTAATGCCACAAATAACTCATCTGTAGAATCATTCGAATTATCATTAATATCTGTAATATCGGAACAGCTCCAACCTACCACAGACAATAGTAAAATTGCTAGTATATATTGTATTTTCATGTTTTTATTCGTTTAATGTTTAGAATGTCACGTTTAGATTAAACCCATAGCTGGCAAGAGTAGGCATAGACCCATATTCGAAGCCTTGCGCATTTCCTGTAGAGAATCCTGCCTCCGGATCAAATCCTTTAGTTTTGCTATGAATCATCCAAAGATTTCGACCAACTACGCTCAGTTTTACTCCTTGAAGTGGTGTTTTTGCCAATATATTTCTAGGTAGTTTATAACCCAAAGACACCTCTCTTAATCTAACATTAGTCGCATCATATATCCAAGGTTCTGCACCCTTTTGTAGCTCACTCCAGTATTTTTCGGCAGTTGTGGTTACTACATTTTTTTCTCCGTCAGCATTTACACCATCTACAATCATAGATTCTCTACCCGATTCGGTCATTGCCAGTGTTCCTGCCGATGTACCTGTCTTGATTGAGCCCATATATACATCCCCTCCATAGCGCATATCTATTTGGAACGAGAAGTCAAAGTCACGATAACGGAATGTATTGCTTATTCCCCCCATCCATTTAGGATTGGCATTGCCTAGCTTCACATACTCAGAACCGAATGTAGGCAGTCCATTGGCATCTATTAAAATCTGTCCATTCTCATTTCTCTGATATGCTTTTCCATACAAATCTCCATATGAACCTCCTGCATCTGCTATCATCTTTACATATTCACCTATAGATGGATCTTGTAGCTCCTGGGCAGTAACACCTTCGGCAAGTTCTAATACTTTATTGTTATTTTTTGCAAAATTAAGTGCTACATTCCACTCAAAGTCCTTTGTTTGCACTGGTGTACCTGTCAATAAAACTTCCACGCCTCTATTGCGTATGTTACCTGCATTTATTCTTCTATAAGGATATCCTCTACCATCAGCAGCTGTAGATTTCCTCATCTTAAGAATTTGATCTTTTGTTTCTTTATTATAAAAAGCAAAGTCTAATCCTAAACGATTATTAAAGGCACTTAATTCCAAACCAACTTCATACGAATATACTGACTCATTTTTAAGATTATATAGAGCTTCGACCTCCGATCTTCCTTCATTTAAAATTGTCTCTATATTGAGTGGTGGTACAGTATTTATCACATATCTAGCATCTATTGTATTATAGTCTAATAGTTGATATGGATCGGTATCATTACCTACTTTAGCCCAAGATAAGCGCAATTTAGTGTAATCTAAAAAGCTAGGTTTAGCTCCCCATTTTTTCAACGACTCTGTAATCAACCAACTGGCATTTACCGATGGATAGAAATAGGAATTATAGTCAGGGTTAAGTGTAGATGTCCAATCGTTGCGTGCAGTAAGGTCTAAATAGTAGGTGTTATCCCATGCAAAAGAAGTAGTTGCATACAATGAATTGATTGCCTTTCTCTCCATAAAACTATTCGACTTCTCCATTAAAGCATTGTTTATCGTTGGGAAATTAGGTATAATCGTACCATTACTCTCTGAACTCAAATCGTCTCTGCGACGATACATCATATTTCCTCCTGCAGTAGCCACAATACCTAATTTCTCAGATAGCTGTTTATTAAATGTCAGTAGGAAATCTGCATTAGATTCATAATTTGTTTCTTTACTCATTATATAATTACCCGAATCGTACCAGTAAGGTACTCTTGATGCATCTATATTCTCATACTGGGCAGACGTATAATCTACTCCGTAACGCCCTTGCAGGTTTAGCCACTTTGTAAACTCATACTTTAATGACCCGAAAGCTATAATACGATCTTTCTTGTCTTCATTATGATTGTTGTAGGCTGCCCAATATGGATTGCGAACAAGACCACTGTATTTGCTAGTCCAAGAGGTTGGTTTTCCATCTAAAAATTGACCTGCATTTTCAGGATCAGGTGTTCCCAATGGGAATGCATAACCGGGGTATCTGCTCAAATCGCTATAGTGAACCGAGCGAGGCATCAATAAATAGTTTGCAAAAACATTATCAGGGTCTCCTGCCATTTTCACACGATTTTGTGCTTTCTGATTCACATAAGTCATTTTAGCATCAAAAGACAACTTATCATTCAAATTGGCTGTACCACGTATGGTAGCTGATGTTTTTTTAAAATCACTATTAGGTATTATCGCTTCATTATCAAGGTGCATTATGCCAACACGAATACTACCTTTATCAGAGCTGGAGCTCAAGTCTACGCTATTTGTCCAAGTTTGACCTGTTCTTAAAAAATCTTTCAAATTGTTATCTCTCGAAGAATAAATAGTCGAATTACCTACTAAATCGTTGACTTCTCTACCATCCATTACATCACCCCAGCTGGCTGTAGTATTTGGCACATATTTTCCACCCGCACCTTGTCCATATTTATTTTGATATTTAGGCATTTGCATAGGAGTATCGAAAGTTAGGTTAGAATTCACCGTTATACCCAATCCTTTTTGTCCTTTTCCTGTTTTGGTGGTAATCATAATTACTCCATTACCTGCACGAGATCCATAAAGAGCTGCAGCGGCTGGCCCTTTCAATACCGAAATAGACTCTATATCATCGGGTGATATGTCTGCCATGCCCGAACCTTTATCTACCGCACGATTTCCCTAGAAATCATCAGAACCTCCGGTAGAACTATCGATAGGTACACCATCTACTACTACTAAAGGCTGGTTGTTTCCGGTAATAGAGCTATTACCACGAAGTACAATACGACTCGATCCGGTTACACCCGTACCCGATTGTTTTATTTGTAAACCGGCTACTTTACCCGCAAGCGCGTTAGCCACATTATTGTCTCTAGTTTCAGTAAGAGCTTCTCCTTTCACCTCTTGTAAGGCATAGCCTAGCGATTTTTTATCACGTTTGATACCTAATGCAGTAACTACCACTTCATCCAGCAATTGCTGGTCTTCTCGTAATACTACATCTATTTTTGTTTTGCCTCCTACTGATACTGTTTTGGAGGTAAACCCAATATAAGAAACTTCGAGTATAGCATTCTTGCTAACTGTTATTTTATACGCGCCATTCACATCTGTCATAGAGCCACGAGTTGTTCCTTTTTCGGTCACACTTGCTCCAATGAGTGGATCGCCAAAATCATCGCTAACCAAACCTTCTACCGTAACAGTTCCATCCTGTGCACTCAATGCAGAACACGCCAAGAGCATCACAAGCATTAAAGCCAGACGCTGAATAGTCTTGTAAAGGTTGTGCCTCACATCACTATTTGTGTTTAGTACAATTCCATTATACTTCATAAACTTGTTTGTTAATTTTGTTTGTTAATTCCAATCTTATTTCCAATAACATCTGTGCAATAACACATCATATTGTTGCTCAGACAATTTTCTATTTATATTATTCGTCACTAATTTCTCTTATGTGCAAAAGCATATATATTTAGTAGCATGTATTAATAATTATCAATATGCATTAAGTAAATATAATTTTAAGTTTGACATGCTTTTCAATGGTAATTATTTGTTTTTACTAGTATCTGTTCCTATCAAAAATAATAAACATTGGAATACTAAACAAAATGTTTTACATAGCCTCTTTTACTAGAAACACACTATTTTAACGATTAAGCAAAACTAGAAGAAACGACACACACACTATAAACAAGTAATATACAACCACATGACACCTAAACAATAAAATAAAGGAGAATGGTAGAAACAGTGCGAATGAAGCATCATAAATACTGTATAGCACATAATCGAAAGCAATTTATTTCAGATATGTAGCATATCTACTAAAACGAAAGCAAAATGAAGAAGGATGGCTAAATAAACGATTACTCAGACTTTTGTGTAGACAAGAAATCAATATTAGTGTTAAGATAGCAACAAATAGATAGTACACTATGGTTTTGGAAGTGTGTAAACTAGGAGATTAGCTACTAGCAAACAAGATATTAAATAAATTAGACAAATAAAATACATTATTATTTACTTAAATCTGTATCTACATTTAGGGCTTTTCATTAAGTATTCCTTATTTTTGCTTTAAACAAAAAAAGCTAAAGCGATTAAATGTCTGAATACTCGAGAATAGATATAAAATTTTTGGCAGGTGTAGGTCCTAAGAAAGCGGAAATATTGAACAAAGAGCTTGATATTTTTTCTGTAGAGGATTTACTCAACTACTATCCATACAAATACATAGATAGGAGTCGCATATTCTATATCCACGAGATAGACGGCAATATGCCCTATATACAACTAAAGGGACGCATCACCTCTTTCGAAACCGTGGGAGAAGGCAGAAACAAAAGACTGGTTGCCACCTTTACCGATGGTACAGGGATTATAGAACTTGTATGGTTTCAAGGAATACGATTTGTTGAAGATAAATACAAAATAAACCTCCCCTACATTGTTTTTGGGAAACCCAGTGTATTCGGTAATAAATTCAATATTGCACACCCCGAAGTAGACCCCTACATAGAGGAGAAAGCTGCGCAAGCAGGGTTGATGCCCTACTACAATACTACCGAAAAAATGAAAAGGCATTACCTAAATTCGAAGTCGATACAAAACATGATGGCAATTGCCTTCAAGACTTCGGTAAATCATATACATGAGACTCTACCCACCTACTTGATAGAAAGAGAAAAGCTGATGAGTTTGAAAGAATCCATTCGCAACATTCACTTTCCTAATAACGTAGCCTTACTTAGAGAGGCGCAAAATCGCCTCAAATTTGAAGAACTTTTTTACATACAACTCAATATATTAAAATACACTACCGATAGAAAGGCTAAGCTGAAGGGCTTTGTATTTGAGAAAGTTGGAAGATATCTAAACTCGTTTTATGAGAATAATTTACCTTTTGAACTAACAAATGCTCAGAAACGAATAATAAGGGAGATACGCCGCGACATGGCTACGGGAGAACAAATGAACCGCCTTCTACAAGGCGATGTAGGAAGTGGCAAAACACTGGTTGCGCTGATGCTAATGCTAATAGCCCTCGACAACGGCTTTCAAGCATGCCTAATGGCACCTACTGAGATACTGGCAACCCAACATTTTTATACAATACAAGAGTTTTTGGAAGGCTTGGGAGTGAAAGCAAAACTGCTGACCGGATCTACCAAAAAGAAAGAAAGAGAGGTGCTGCATCAAGAGCTTTTAGACGGTAGTCTACACCTATTAATAGGTACACATGCACTGATAGAAGATACCGTGCAGTTTGCTAATCTAGGGCTGGTGGTAATAGACGAACAGCATAGATTTGGTGTAGCACAACGCGCCAAGTTGTGGAAAAAAAACGTCAACCCACCTCATATATTAGTAATGACAGCAACACCGATTCCTCGTACATTGGCTATGACCGTGTACGGCGACTTGGATGTATCGGTGATAGACGAATTGCCACCGGGAAGAAAACCGATACAAACCATTCATCAGTACGATAAAAAGAGAGGTACTCTCTATCAGTCTATTCGAAGACAATTAGAAGAAGGCAGACAAGTATATATTGTATACCCTCTGATAGAGGAAAGTGAAAAAATAGACCTCAAGAATCTTGAAGAGGGCTACGAACATATCAGCGAGGTATTCCCCGAATATACTGTATGTAAAGTACACGGCAAGATGAAAGCTAAAGAGAAAGAGGCAGAAATGCAACGTTTTGTTAGAAAAGAGGCACAGATTATGGTAGCCACCACGGTGATAGAAGTAGGTGTGAATGTACCAAATGCCACGATAATGGTGATAGAGAGTGCACAGCGCTTCGGATTGTCGCAACTTCACCAATTGAGAGGACGTGTAGGGCGAGGAGCCGACCAATCGTATTGCATATTAGTAACCCCCTACGAACTATCTGCCGATACACGCAAGCGCATCAATATAATGGTAGAAAGCAATGATGGCTTTGAGATTGCCGAAGCCGACCTGAAGCTAAGAGGTCCGGGCGACCTAGAAGGCACACAACAAAGTGGAATCCCCTTCAATCTGAAAATAGCAAATCTGGTAAGAGACTCCGAAACCCTACGGTATGCAAGAGAGGTGGCACAAGAAATATTAGACAACGACCCTCAACTAGAGCATCCTGACAATCGAATATTGATAAATCGGTTGAAAAAATTGGGTGGTAATAGGTACAATTGGGGATTGATAAGTTAAACAAGAGCACCTAGCAGTTTATTGCACAACAAGTAATAAACTATTGACTGCAAAGTTAGAAGAGTTAGCCAAAAAAGGAGAGATAAATTTGTCTCTCCTTTTTATATTTCAAATAGCCACTCTTAGTGTAAATTAAGTATATATTACTTCCAATTCTCGTTCTGCACAAGAACTCCCGCCATGGTTACAATTTGTTGATTAGGTATTGGCAAAGTAACCCATCTGTTGCTGTATACAGCAGATGAATATTTGTCTAAGTATTTTCTTTCAAATTGAACATAGTTATTCAATTCCTCTTCTGCAATGCCCCATCGCACCAAATCGTACCAACGCTGACCCTCCATAGCTAGTTCAATTTTTCGTTCAAAACGCAATGCTTCCAAAGCTTTCTCCTTCGTTGCAAATTGTGAAGCAGGATATTCATCAATACGGTAATTAGAAGCCGCGTTAGGACATATTGTATCATTTATCAGATTATCCAAAACATATATTGATGTGGTGTCTTTCACTAAGCCATCGGGAGTAGCGGGTCCAACCCCTGCCCTTACATAAGAGTTAGCGGCACGTCTACGAACCTTGTTTACATATTCTTGAGCATCCGCCGGGCTACCTGTCTCTATAAGGGATTCTGCATACCATAGTAATACATCGGCATAGCGTATAAGATGAAACCCTTTCGTTGTAGAGGTTGCTATTGACTCCAAGCTTATGCCATCTTTTTTATCTTTTTTCTTTGGTATACTTTTCTTGTTTAGGTAATAGCCTCCATTGCCAATATCTCGAATCCAGCCTTCTGCTACCGAGGGAACTTCCCAATCCCAATAAGGAATATGGAAACGACCTGTGCTAATATCCAACCGAGGGTCTGTGTATACACTCAAGTCGGTAATAGGAAGGTTTGCTATTTCTTTACCTTGAGCATCTTTACCTGGACGCGTCAATGCTTCTTTTTGTTGGTACGACCTATCCAATAGAGGTAGACCTTTCTCATCCACAATATGAGAATTTACAAGTTCATTTGAAGCCTGAAAGAACCCCCAACCCGAAGCACCTAAACCACCTGGTACAAAGATATGAGCACCTCCATATATTGAGGATAGCACTTCACTTGTGCCCACAATGGCCATCTGAATATCAAAAACCGATTCACCCGTCCAGTTACTTTTCCCTGCTACCCACAGCTCTTCATATGTATCTGCCAATCTGTAAGGAGTACCTTTAGAATCTTTCCCATCACTGATTATTGTATTTAGAAGACTTTTAACTTCCTCCCATTTATTTACCGTTCCATTTGTTCCGTTATAAGGAGAGGATTGGTACATCTTTGTTTTAGCTAAAAATGCAGCTGCAGCCCACTTATTTACCCGTCCGGGCTCACTAGCCCATGCATCGGGCAGATTGTCATAGGCAAATTGGAGATCTTCGCAAATTTTGTCCCATATATAAATATAATTGCCTGATTCGTCTACATTGGGTACCATTGGATTATCACTCAGTTCAAAATCCTCCAATGTAACAAAAGGTATGGCCGCACCAAAATTTTTAACACCTTCAAAATGGAAAAACCCTCGAAAAAATCGTGCCTGAGCCACAACTTCTGTATAGTAGTCTTTAGATAACCCATCTATTTGAGAAAAGTCACCTTTATTAGCTTCTGCTCTACCCAAAACTTCATTAGCACGATAAACTCCCTCATACACCCTACGCCATTTTACATTCAAGTAAGAGTTGTCTGAGGTTATCTTATAAGTCTCCAGATTGGTAAAAGAAGGCTGATCATTAGCAGTACTCCCTTTATTAGCACTCCCTCCCATCACGTCGCCATAGGCATAGTTAGTTAATGTACCATCAAAATAGCTATCATTTTTTAGTACTGCATACATACCGGTAACCAGCATATCCATCCCCTCTTTATTAGATAAATCTTCTCGATCCACCGGACCCGATGCAGACTGATCAAAGAAATCGGCACATGAAGCAAAGCTCAAGGAAATTAGAATTATAATAAGGTATAAATATATATTTTTCATATCCGTTTTTAATTTACAAATTAAATTATTTGATATTCTATTTAAAAAGCTAGGTTAACTCCAAGTGTATACGTACGTGGCATGCTAAACGATCCAAAGTCGAATCCTCTACGCATGTCATTTGTACTGTATACTTCGGGGTCTAATCCATCGTATCCACTTATAGTAAACAGATTAGAAACTTGTCCATAGAAACGAACTTTTGAAAGCATTGCCTTCTTGGTAAGAGCCGACGGTAGTGTATAACCCAATGTTAATGTTTGCATTCTCAAATATGAGCCGTTTTGAATAAACATGGAGTTTGATAACGTCCCCCCCTCATCACTTTCTCCTCCTCCGACTGTCCATAGTGGGTATTTTCCATTCGGATTTTCTGTTGGATGCCATGAATTATCTCTTCTGTCTTTCGCATAATTTGCATCCAATGAACCAAAGTGGGTGAAAAACATGTAGGCCTTATACAAATCATTACCTACAGAAAAATACAGATAAGTACCCAAGTCGAAGCCTTTGTAATTTACACCAATATTTACGCCTCCTGTAAAATCAGGGTGCGGATTGCCTATATAAGTGCGGTCATCGGCATTAATTTTACCATCTCCGTTAATGTCTCTTATTTTGTAGTGTCCCACCCATTCTTTCGGGTTCAATACCTCTGTTGCAAATGGCAATATTGTGTTGCCATTTTTATCTTTGTAGTTCAACACATCTTCTTCACTTTTGTATATACCATCCACTTGGTAGCCATAGTACATACCAATAGGCTGCCCCTCTGTAGTTATTGACATATCGGGTATCCTCTCGCCTTCAAATATATCTGAAGTGCCTAACTTGACAACCTTATTTTTATAAGTAGATATATTGGCAGAAATGTTATATCCAAATTTCCCTATCTTATCGCGCCACTCCACACCAAAATCAATTCCTTTATTTTGCATATCCCCTATATTAATCTGAGGTTTGTCGGCATAGCCGGCAAGAGCAGACCAGTTTGCAGGAGCCAACATATCTGTAGTATTTCTAATATAATAGTCTGCATTAAATGACAAGCGATTATTTAGCAATGTACCATCCAATCCAACATTAAATACCTTTGTTGTTTCCCATTTAGTATTTGGGTCGCCTAGTTTTGTAAGAACATATCCTGTATAAATAGAGCTACCTCCACCGGCAAAATCATAGCCATATTGGGGTCCTGTTCCATAGAGGAAAGCATAGTTTACAGTACTCCCTACTTGCGAGTTACCTGTTGTACCATACCCCAGACGAAGCTTCAAGTCATCTAACCACGTCCTTGTTTTTTCAAAGAATAATTCATCAGACATACGCCAGCCTAAAGACAAAGAAGGGAATGTGCCCCAACGGTTCTCTTTAGCAAACCTTGAAACCCCATCGCGACGGATGGTTGCTGTTGCTAAATACTTGCCGTTATAGGAGTAATCGACCCTGCCAAAATAACCAAACATGGTTGCTACAGACTGAGGTACTCCTGTATTTTCAGTAGTACTGACATCGCCATTATCTATTGTCCACGTAAGTGGCTTATCTTCGAAAATATAATTTTTTCTCTTATTCCATTGCTCTCTACCCAAGCCATTTTTCATAGCTTCTGACCCAATCAAAACTTGGAGATTATGACTCTCTTTTATTACAAATTTGTATTCTACAACATTTGTCCATTGCCAGTCTAGCCAATAGGCAGACGACTCGGATAAGTCATTGTGAGATTTTCCTTCTTTATTGGCATATATATCGGCTGACCAAAATTCACGATTCCATCTCCCTCCCAATCTGGTGCTAAACTGTGTTCTGACTCTTAGTCCGTCAATAGGTGTTAATTCTGCAAACAAGGCGTTTTGCGCAAAAAATCTTCGATTCCAATTATTCTTCATTCTATCAGCCTGATGTACAGGAGACAGTTCTCGTCCCCCTAGGCTAACCTGCGAGCCGGCATAATCTCCTGCAATATTATAAACAGGCAACCATGGTTGCATTGAATATGACTTTGCAAACTGAGTGTTATCACCCATTACCCCACGTTCTCCGGTAAATTCTATCAGTGCAGCATTGGTATTCTGACCTAAACTAAAATATTTAGTCGGGTTAAATGTAGTATTAGCACGAAAACTAAATCTTTCGAAGTCTGATCCAATCACAGGACTCTCTCTGGATTCATATCCCAATCCTAGTGTATAGGAGGCTTTCTTACTTCCTCCGATAGCTGACAATTGATGGCGAGTAGACAAACCGGTTCGGGTCAACAAATCAAACCAATCTGTTCCTGCTCTAGCTTCGGCTTCCGAATAACCGTCTTCGAGCATTTGATAGTAGGCAGAACGAGTAAATGCATCTTTGGCATCTCGCTTATATGACGCCTCCCAGTTCTGAATGCTTCCATATTGATTGATTATCTGCTCTTTCGAATATCCTGCCGGTTTGACAGAATATGGCATAGTTAATTGATTATTTGCATTTAACGAACCGAATTGGCTATGAGCGGATAATGTAGCACCTTTAATATCCCGCGCATTCACCATTCCTTTAGCCTGAAATTCCATTGCTTCCCATCCATTCAAGACACCAAAGCCGTCATTAGCCATTTGAGACCATCCGAAAGAACCGTCATACGTAATGGTTATCTTATCTTCCTTTCCTCCTTGCTTAGTGGTTACAATAATAACGCCATTGGCTGCCTTTGCTCCGTATATTGCAGATGCAGCAGCGTCTTTCAATACTTGAAATGATTCAATGTCACTAGGATTTACAGAGTTTATATCCACATCGGCTACACCATCTACAATTACTAGAGGCCCCGAATTATTGAGCGACCCAACACCTCTGATACGGATGGTGGCATCGGCTCCTGGAGCACCGGATGTTTGAATATATACGCCCGAGGCTCTACCTTGTAGCGCTTCGGCAAAAGTTGCTACGGGAGATTCACTTAATGCTTCGGCTTTCACTACAGATACTGAACCGGTAATGTCTTTTTTAGCCTGTGTACCATATCCCACTACAACTACTTCGTCAAGTAGCCTTGCATCCTCAACCAATAGTACATTGATAGTAGATTTATTGCCTACATTGATTTCTTGAGTGTGATAGCCAATATAGGAGATGACTAAAACGGCATTGTTAGGAACATTATTAATAGTAGCGTTACCGTCCACATCGCTTACTGTACCGCTTGTTGTTCCTTTTATTTTTACTGTTGCGCCAATGATAGCACCATGCTCATCGGTGATGGTACATACAACGGTTCTATTTTGTTGGATTTCGCCGACATCTATTGGTTGCTGTACACCTGTGGCATAAAATGGCGCTATATTAAGTAATAGCAGAGCTAAACTCATCAAGAGTTTTTGGCTGAAAAATTCATTTTTCATACGCTTTTAAGATTATTGATTGGTGTTTTTCGTTACATACTCCAACACATCTTTTTTATATATCAAAGACATTAGAGCAATCATAATGAATACTAGACTTTATACTTTAGAAAATAGGTTAACAGAAAATACACCACCATAGTTCTGTTATACACTACTAACCATGGTGATTTCATAAAGCTAATGTATTATTTAATAATAAGCAATGGTTGTATTAAAATATTCACGATATTTATTGATGTTTGCACATCTGGCTGTATTTGGAATGATACTAGAGGGTAGCCTCGCTATCATCTAGAGTATAACAAATCGGATAATCTATACCACTACAGTAGGGCATTTAGTTATACAATATAATACATCTCTATCTAAATGGAAATAATTACGATGGAAATACCAAGGCAAACACGGTCCATTCACCATCGACATGGTACTTTAGATTGCCTCCATGCAAGCGCATAATGTATCGGGATACGCTCAAGCCGATACCCGTACCAGAATCCTTGGTGGTAAAAAATGGAATAAATATGCTGGGTAATACCTCTTCGGGTATAGGCTCACCATTATTACTTACACGCAGGTATATTTTTCTGTCTTCTTCCACAGCCTGCACTCGTATCACACCACCTGTATGTGCATCGATAGCTTCAATAGCATTTTTTATCAGATTGATTAGTATCTGCGTTATTTGCTTCTCATCTGCACATAATTGTATATTTTCTTGGCATACCAACATACTCTTGATGCCCTTTCCTTCAATCACCGAAGACTCTAGTTTCAGTATACTTTCCAGCATCGGTTGCAATGCAAAGGGAGATAAATTTGGCTGAGGTACTCCTGTAAATTGACGATACGATTCCACAAAATTAATTAAGCCCTTGGCTGTGGTACTGATAGTTTCTAATGCCTCAATGGTGTTTTCTCTTATTTCAGCAGTTTCTGTGCCGTCGCTCATTTTGTAGGAGAACAGCAAAGTTTCGGTCAATGAAGTTATGGGTGCTATAGAGTTCATTATCTCGTGTGTCATTACCCTTATCAAGCGTGTCCACGACTCCATCTCTTTCGCCTCCAACTCATTTCCTATATTACTCAAGGTTATTACTTTCATTTTGCCACTCTTGAGTATGATGGAAGAAGCACTCAAGCTAATTAGTATTTCTTCTCTTTCGTTGGTCACTTTTATCTGATTCACATCACCCGGATTTAAGTCTCTAAAAAGCTCGGGGAAACTTTCATCTAATGTCACCAGCTGATTGAGATGTGTAAACACAGGTATACCCAATAGCTGATTGACTGCGCGATTGGTTGCGCGTACGCTATTATTTTCATTCAAGATAACAATTCCGATAGATACACTTTCCACTATAAGGCTAAGGAAGCGCTCATTCTCTACCACTTCCTTTCGGGCTCTGGTTAGTATATCTTTTATGCGATTCATCATATTATTTAACTCACGTTCGCGACGAGAGACCGCATGTTCGGTAAAGTGAAAGGAATAATCTCCATTATCTAAGGCATTGAGTAGAAACAAGATATTCTGATTGAATTTATTGTAATGCTTTCGCATAGCATTCACAGACAGCATTGCTGATAATACCCCCCAAATTGCGTAAACGAATTGCCCTGTTGTTGCTAAATAGACAGTAACACCCACTGATATGATAAGTATACAGAGGTGAAAAACGAGTTTATATTCTATTGTTCTAAACATGGGCTGTATCAATTTTTACATAGTCGTTTTTTTTAATTCATCCCCTTCTTATCAAGTCACTTCATTAAAGGCTAAAAAAAGGGTATTGCATTCCAGCATATCTAGATTTAGTATAATTCATAGGACATGGCTTGTATGCTTGGAGAACTATATTCCGAATTTCTTCATTTTATTGTAGAGTGTAGGACGAGATATTCCCAGTTCGTTTGCCACTACCGATATATTTCCCTCATGCTTTTTCAACGATTTTTCTATCAGGATCTGTTCCATTTCCTCTATGGTTATACTATCCAGCACGGCCTCTCTCTCATCGGAGGCTTGCAAATAGAAATCGGATGGTTGCAACTCTGCATCATCGCTCAATATTACAGCCTTTTCTATGGCGTGCTGTAGCTCTCGCACATTGCCGGGCCAAGTATATTTTTCTAGTTTCAGAATAGTTTCCTTACTGAGTTTGCAACCTTTCTTGTTGTACTTTTTGGCAAAACGATTCAAGAAAAATACAGCCAACTCTTCTATATCCTCTCTCCTGTTGCGTAAGGGAGGCACTTCTACCTCAATCGTATTGATACGGTATAATAAATCTTCTCTAAACTGCCCATCATACACTGCTTGTTGCAGATTGCTATTGGTAGCGCATACCAGTCGTATATCCACTGTTACGGGTTTATTGCTACCCACTCTTACGACCTTTCTAGACTGTAAGGCGGCTAAAAGTTTGGCTTGCATGGTTATTCCCAAGTTGCCTATCTCGTCTAGGAAGAGAGTTCCCTTATGGGCTGCCTCAAATTTGCCCGCACGATCGGCACGAGCATCTGTAAAAGCACCTTTCACATGTCCAAACAATTCACTCTCAAACAAGCTTTCGGTAACAGCCCCCATGTCTACATTTACTAGAGTTTCGGAAATGCGTGGCGAAAGAGAATGTATTTTTTTCGCAATCACCTCCTTTCCTGTTCCATTTTCGCCTGTTATCAACACATTGGCATCGGTTTTGGCTACCTTGGTTATTATATTCAGCAAGTCTTGCATAGCCTTCGACTTACCCCAGCATATATCATCATCTTTGCTCAATGCTGTGTTGAGTACTTCCTGTTTTTCTTTGAGTTGTTTTACTTCCTTGCGAGATTGGCGCAACTCGTAGGCAGCCTGCAAGGTTGCCAACATTTTGGCATTATCCCAAGGTTTTACAATAAAGTCGGAAGCACCTTCTTTGAGCGCCCTTATAGCCAGTTCGATATCTGCATAAGCGGTGAAAAGAACTACAGGTATTTCGGGTTCATTTTTCTTTACCTCGCCCAACCAATACAAGCCCTCGTTACCAGTATTAATACCTGCCGAATAATTCATATCCAGAAGTACTACATCTGGCTTTTTCTCTCTGATTAGAGAGAGCAGAGAATTGGGATTAGAAAGTAGTGTTATCTCTTCAAAATAAGTATTTAATAGCATGCGTAGCGCACTTAGTACATTCTTATTATCATCTACTACCAGTATACTTCCTTTGTTTTTCATAGTTCCATTTATTGCGTGACCTTTATTTACTATCTGTTTCTACAAGTTTCAATAACAGCTCAGGCTCATCTGTTGTGATGAAGTTAACATTTGCATCCAATAGCGATTTCATCAATTCCTCTTTGTTTACTGTCCAAAAATTGGTTGTCAGCCCCAAAGCAACCGATTGTGTCACCAAGGTTTTATCTTTCTCAAACCAACTATAATGATAGTCGATTCCCGAAATAGTAGCATCCTTGAGTTCCTCTAATGCCTTATTTGTCTCCAAATAAGCAATATGCGTTGTTTTATCTAGCTCTCTTATTTTTAGTAAATGATCGAAATTGAAACTGATATACTCTACCCAAGCTTGTGCTCTTTCATCATGTATCATCCTCACCGCAGCTTCTGCCAACTCAAGATTCCTTTCGTCCCCTTTTTGAGAATTTTTGATTTCAAGCACCAGTTTGGTTCTATTTTGGGTTTTTATTATATCTAGATAGTCTTTTAATGTGGGAACAAACTCACCTTTATTCAATTGCACCTTTTTCAACTCCTCAGCGGTTGTATTTTCCACCTCTTTGCCTCCTATTGTAGGATCGTGCGAAAGTACAATTACATTGTCTGCCGAAAACCACACATCAAATTCTATTGCTTGGCATCCCATATGCATAGCGGCGGTCAATGCACCTATCGAATTTTGACTTGCACCTGTATTTTTCCAAGCACCTCTGTGCGCTACTACTTTATTGGTAATAAAATCAGAATTAACCAATACAAATGCTTTTTTGCCTGTGCCGTAGTCTAACTCTATTTCGTATACCATAGGGGAAGAATCCGTTAATTCCACTTCAGGTTTCAATGCGATAGCTCCTGCCTTAGTAATACAAAATAAATTGGATGTGTCTGTTGATAATGCTACCACCCCATCCACACCTACTATAGTGGCTATCTCATACCCCTTTACTCCTCTATGAATTGTATAATTGTCTAAAGACACTAAAGAACCATCTATCACTTGCGACACTTTATTTGTTTCGGTGCAACTGAACAAAGTAGATAACAATAAAAAATACGTAAAAAAAACTTTCATTATTATTTCAAAAATAAATAGTTTATAGAAGTATAATTTCAATTTATACTATTCAGGTGAATACAAACAAAACTTAAACAGGCTCGCTCATTTTCTTTTTATCTGCACCACCCTTTATCCAATCTTTCGCCACCGCAAGACGTGATATCATCATGGAACAGGCTATGTTGCCCGAAGAATTGACCAAAGTGGCAGGAACATCTATTATTGTACTGATAATCATAAGTGTTCCTACCATTTCGGGAGGAAAACCGAATACCGAGCATATCAGCAATTCGCCTGTCATTCCTCCGCTCGGGATAGCACCCATCACAGCACCCACGAGTATCGCCATGCCTATGATAACAAATACATTAGATGCTAAAGGCGTGTTTTGTCCGAAAATAGTGATAAGAAAAACAATCTTTAAAATACCGCCCATCGCCGAACCATCTTTATGCATATTTGCCCCCAAAGGAATCACCGTTTCGGCAATATGATCGGGAACTCCTATTCCTTTACATGCGGCTATGTTTGCAGGAATACATGCTGCACTAGACGATGTAGCAATGGCGGTTAACGAAGGGGTAAGCATGTTTCTCCAATAGCGAACCAATCCTTCTTCTCCACCGCCTAAAAAAGCATAAATACTATTCAGTACAAAGTAACAAATGGTAGCCAACACCAAATACAATCCAAAAGCGTAGACATAAACATTCAACAGCTGTCCGCCCAATTGACCTACAGTATATGCAAAGTAGCAACCCAAACCTATTGGTGCTGCATACATAATCAATCCCATCATTTTGAGAATAACATCTGAGCATGCATTCAATACTTTTGCTACCTGTTTACCTCTTTCTCCTGCCATAGAGGTGGCAACACCAAAAAGGATAGAGAAGAGTATAAGTGGCAATAAATTATTTTTGGAGAAGAGCATTAGAAAATCGGGAACAGTGAGTGTACGCACAATCATCTCCCCTATGCCAATACTTGCACCTACTCCTATATCTGTGGAGAAAACAAAGTCTCCCTGCGAGACACCTTCGAAAGGGTTGTAGAACAGAGTTACTATATAAGCCATAGTAGCCGCCACCGTTGCTGTAAGAAGAAACACAATAATAATACTCCGTATAACTTTGCCCACTGCACACGACTCTCGCATGTTGCATATAGCTGAAGAAACACTAAAGAATACCAATGGGATTATCAATACAAACATAAGATTGAGAAACATATCGCCCACGGGTTTTACCAAAACAGTGTCAGCTCCAAAAATAGCACCCGACAAGCCGCCTATTGCGACTCCCGCAATAAGTATAAAGCTAAAGACATAGTTTTTGAACACACTCATATCTAGTTCTTGCATTTATTAGTTAGGCACATCACACGATTCAAGATACTATATATCATTGAATTGCATACTGCTCATATTTTGTTTCTCACATTTTATTTCTGTGGAGGGCAAAGGTATAAAAATAGGCTATTAGAACATATAAAATCGGACTTCATTTAGCCAAAAAAGAAAAAGTATCTTCTTGCTAAAAAAAGATTCAATGCTAGCTTAATTTACAATAAACGAATAAACATATTGCCAACAAGTTTGCAATAATGCAATTAAGAGCATATATTGCATAACATATACAATCTAATAAATGAACTTAGAGGGGATTTAACCTATATGATCACGGTGGTATCATTTAACACAATAGGTTTCTAATACAAAAAAACAGTTAACATTAAATATACAAACCCAAAATACAACTACAAATCGGCTATTTACATAAACAATTTAAACCTAACTAATGTTAATGTAGGGGAGTATGATTCTTTATAAACTTAAAAAACAAGGACTATGACTTAATAAGACTCAATAACAAAAACATTGAATATCAATAGAATATGAATAAACGAAACAATCACTTAGACTACTATTACAGAAAACATGTATAAGCAAAAACCATCTCAAGTAAGAGCATATTCGGGTATGATGGCAAATAAAGTGATAAACAAACGACTATTAGGAGCGCATTGCTCTATTAGCAAGATAATGTTAGTGTTATACAAATTATAAAAAAAATCTAACAGACATATATTTTTTCACTACCTTTAAGGGAATAAACATTACCTATCAATTTATATACTAAAAGTAATACAAATTGATACTATTATAATATAACCTCAAATATGGAATATCTAACAATTGAAAAGACAAATTTGGTCAATTTACAATACTCGCTTCAAAGAGAGATATTAGCTACTAATAGAGCCGGCAGCTACTATAATACGACCCTCATAGGATGTAATACAAGAAAATATCACGGAATGCTTGTTTGTCCTATAGACGAACTAGACGGAGAAAACTACGTATTGCTTTCAACAATTAATGAAACGGTTGTACAACACGATCAAAAATTCAATCTAGGTACAATCAGATATCCCGGAGTATATGAACCTAGAGGATATAAGTACATCAGAGAGTTTGAGTTTACACCTGCCCCTACCATAATTTACAGAGTAGGAGGAGTAGTATTGGAAAAAGAAACAATGATGATGCACGACAAAGATCAGTTGATGATCAGATATAGGTTAATTGAGGCAAACTCGCCCACGACACTACATGTATCTCCATTTTTCAGTTTTCGCAATAGGCACAAGCTAAGCAAAGCTAATATGTTTGCCAACACCGACTACATGAAGATAGAGAACGGGATAGCCTTCAGAATGTACGACAATTTCCCTACGTTGAATATCCAAATCAATAGAAATGGAGAATTCGTATCCAACCCCGAATGGTACTACAATGTAGAATATCTGGAAGAGAAAAGACGTGGCTACGACTATCAAGAAGATTTACTGAATCTCGGCTATTTCGAATTGCCAATTAAGAAAGGTGAAAGCATCATCTTTTCAATATCCCTCAACGAAGAAAACACCAAAGGTTTATCAGCCGTATTCGATGGAGAAAGCATCAATAGACCACCCAAAGATACATTCAAGAACTGTATGAAACACGCTGCTACACAATTTGTAGTACGAAAAGGTGGCGACACTGAGATAGTAGCAGGCTATCCTTGGTTCGGACGTTGGGGCAGAGACACCTTTATAGCCTTGCCCGGACTAACTTTAGCAGGTAAATATGATCCTAAAACGTGCCGAGAAGTGCTAGACACCATGTCTAACGAAATGCACAACGGACTATTTCCTAATATAGGAAAAAACGACCAAGCGGCCTACAATTCGGTAGATGCACCCATGTGGTACTTTTGGGCGATACAAAAATATGCAGAAGCAATTAAAGACAACAAAGCAGCCTGGGACTCGTACGGAGATAAAATGAAAGCTATACTGCAAGCCTACCGATACGGTGTGAATGAATATATAGGCATGCATGTGAACGGTCTCATTTGGGCTAAAGAACCTGGTAAAGGACTCACTTGGATGGACGCCGTGGTACACGATGGTCCGGTAACACAAAGAGGAGGATATGTGGTAGAAATAAATGCCTTATGGTACAATGCCATTCTGTTTACACTCGAATTGGCGAAAGAAAATGGAGATATAGAGTTTGTTAAAGAATGGGAAGAATTGCCTCAACTCATAAAAGATAGTTTCAATACATTGTTCTGGAACAGCGACAAGAAATATTTAGCAGACTATGTAGACGAGAATGGACAAAACATGGATTTACGCCCCAATCAAGTCATAGCAGCCTCTATGCCATACAGCCCCATAGCCGACGACAAGAAAGATGAGTTGCTAAAGGCAGTAAGAAAAGAATTACTGACTCCTAGAGGCTTGAGGACTTTGTCACCCAGTCACCCAGACTACAAAGGTGTATGCCAAGGCGACCAAGAAACGCGCGACCGCGCCTATCATCAAGGTACAGTATGGGTATGGCAACTAGGACATTATGTAGAAGCAAACTTTAAATTACACGGAGTTTCGTATTGCGACACAGCTAAGAAAATAATTAAAGGATTCCATGAAGCCATTGGCATCTATGGTCTGGGAAGCATAGCAGAGATATACGATGGCAATCCCGATTACTATCCGCGAGGGTCTACATCGCAGGCTTGGAGTGTGAGCGAAATGCTACGTATAATACAAATGATAGAGCACTATGAGACTAAATAGAAAATATATCAACTCATAATATACAATAAGTGAAATGAAAGTATTGATGTTCGGTTGGGAGTTTCCTCCCCATATATCGGGGGGATTAGGAACCGCCTCCTATGGGTTGACTAAGGGATTAGTCAAGCATGGTGTAAAGGTGTTGTTTGTGATGCCTCGTGCGTCGGGAGACGAAGACACGAGTATTGGCAAAATAATAAATGCCAGTGACATAGATATGCCGATGACAACAAGCCTATCTGAAAGTTTTTGGGAAAACATAAGTTTTCTGCCTATAAAATCGGGGATTATACCCTATTTAGGGCTTGACGAATACGAATATTTTGCCAAGCTAGCAGAGAATGGCAAAGACACTGAAATCACAAACCATTTGGGTGGCAAATTTACGTTTTCGGGAAAATATGGCTCCAACCTTATGGAAGAAGTAATGCGCTACGCTCACATAGCATCCAAAATAGCAAGAGATTATGACTTCGACGTAATACATGCACACGACTGGCTCACTTATTTAGCAGGAACAGTCGCTAAACGCATCTCCGGAAAACCCCTAGTGGTACATGTTCATGCTACCGAATTTGACCGAAGCGGAGAGAATATCAACCGCATGGTCTACGATTTGGAACGCACCGGAATGGAGAATGCAGATGCTATAATAGCAGTGAGCAATCTTACTAGAAACATAGTGGTCAACAGATACGGCATCTGTCCTAACAAGGTATTTGCAATACACAATGCTGTCGATTTCTCAGGCAGACAAAACATAAAGGTAGACAAAGTACTTAAGAACAAAGTCATAACATTCCTAGGACGCATCACCTTCCAAAAAGGACCCGAATATTTTGTAGAAGCCGCTAATAAAGTATTAAAATCATATCCTAACGTCCATTTTGTGATGGCGGGCAGTGGCGATATGATGAACAAGATGGTACAAAGAGCAGCGAAGCTTCGCATAGGAACTCATTTTACTTTTACAGGATTTTTGACCGGTGACGACGTGAATAAAATGTATGCAGAAAGTGATGTATACGTGATGCCATCAGTATCGGAGCCTTTCGGCATATCACCCTTAGAGGCTATGCGCACGGGTGTTCCTTCTATCATATCTCACCAATCGGGTGTGGCAGAAGTATTATCCAATGCACTGAAAGTAGATTTTTGGGATGTGGATGCTTTGGCAGACGCCATGCATGCGCTACTAGCATATCCGGTATTGGCCGAAACATTAAGCAAGGAAGGCACAAAAGAGGCAAACTCCCTCAGTTGGGATGACAATGCAGGTTTGGTGAAAAACGTGTATGAAAAAGTAATTTCGAATACCGTAGAAGCCTAATATCAGTATGATTTATAAACAAAACTCGTATAAAATATATCATTTATGAAAAAGTCATTATGTATCCATTTTCAGGTACACCTCCCTCCTTATTTAAGACAATATCGCTTTTTCGACATTGGTCACTCGAGTCACTATTTCGACGAATTCAAAATTCGTAACAATATGGCAGATATGGCAGAACAGTGTTATTTGCCTATGAATAGGTTATTATTGAACCTTATAAAAAAACACAATAAAAATTTCAAGGTAGCATTTTCTATTACCGGAGAGGTGATAGAGCAGATGGAGGCTTATGCACCTGAAGCACTCGATAGTTTTAAAGAATTGGCAGAAACCGGCTGTGTAGAATTTGTTTGCGAAACCTATACGCACTCCTTAGTTTTCTTAAAAGATAAAAGAGAATTTAAAGACCAAATAGATAGAAATGCAGCTAAAATCATAGAATGCTTCGGTCAAAAACCAACTTCTGTACGCCTTACCGGATTGATATATTCGAACCAGATAGGCGAAATGGTGGCAGATATGGGATATACACTGATGATGACTGATGCTGCCAAGCACGTAATGGGATGGAAAAGCCCTAACCATGTGTATACAAGCAACAATGACAAAAAAATAGCCTTATTATTGAGAAATTCTCTTTTAAGTGAAAATATATCCTTCTATTTCTCCGACCAAAGTAAAGACTTCTACCCTATAACTGCCGAAAAAACAGTTTCGTGGCTAAATGGAATGACTGATACGGACCAGATAGTGAATATATTTATGGACTATAGCACCTTTGGCAAACGTCACCACACTTCAACTGGAGTATTTGAATACATGAAATACCTACCCGAAACTGTTATGGCAGACGGCAATTTTGAATTTGTGCTACCAAGTGAGGCGGTAGAAAAACACAGAGCCGTAGGAGTTATAGACACACCCTATCCTATATCGTGGCATGAGGCCGAACGAGACCTAAGTATATGGCTAGGAAATGACATGCAACAAGATGCCTTTAATGCAATTAGCGATTTAGGAGACAAAGTTCGCTTTCTTAATGATGCGCAAATAACCAGAGATTGGCAAAGGCTACAAGATAGCGACCATTTTTATTTCATGTGCACCAGATGGCAAGCCGATCCTACAGCAAGAAGATTCAGAAGCCCCTTCGACTCTCCGTACGATGCCTATATCAATTACATGAATATAATAAGCGACTTAGAGCACCGCATAGGTGTAGAGGTAGAGGAACAAGTAAACGAACTTATGGGAAATCCGGAGTTTGTAGAAAGAATTGAAAAACTATTGCCTGTGACTAAAATGGAATTCACATCTGCTCAAATTCAAAAAATGATTGATGTATTAACTGCCGAGGACAAACATAGAGCGGTAAAAAATATAGTGGTAAAAAATTGACACGTAAAATAATTTAACTACAAAAAATGCAGACAAAAAATTTACTAATTCCCAACTATCTTTTTGAGGTAAGTTGGGAAGTGTGCAACAAGGTAGGAGGTATCCATACAGTGATGGCTACCAAAATACCCAGTATAGCTAAAGAAGGAAAAACAAATCACATTGTTATCGGTCCCGATCTGGGACAAGGCAATGAACCTACATCTGAGTTTAAGGAAGACCTAACACTACTCAGAGAGTGGAAAGACATAGCCACCAGCAAAGGGTTGCGCATACGCATAGGGAGATGGAATGTTAATAAAAGCCCCATAGCTATTCTCATTGATTTCTCTGCCTTTTTCAAGCAAAAAGATGCCATATTTGGAGAATTATGGGGGGAATATCAACTAGACTCGCTAACCGGAGAATGGGATTATATAGAGCCCGCCATATTTGGCTATGTAGCCGGCAAAGTAATAGAAAACTTTGTGCAATACAATTGTACACCCAAAGATAAAATTATTGGGCAATTTCATGAATGGATGACAGGTACAGGCTTACTCTATCTGAAATCGAATACACCACAAGTAGGATGTGTTTTCACCACCCATGCAACCACCCTTGGCAGAAGTATAGCTGGAAACAATCTTCCTCTCTACGACCATTTGACTAGCTACAATGCCAATGATATGGCTGCACAATTTAATATAAAATCGAAGCAGTCTTTAGAAAAAGCATCAGCCCTAAATGCAGATGCTTTTACGACTGTTAGCGAAATAACTGCTAGAGAATGCAGACAATTCCATGGTAGACCTGTGGATTTGGTAACTCCAAACGGATTTCAGGATTTTATAAAAAATGAAAGAAATTTCGCTGAAAAACAAAAAGAGGGAAGACGAAAACTACAAGAAGTAGCCGAAGGAATATTGGCACAACCGATAAGTAAGGATGCATTATTCGTTGGCACAAGTGGAAGATACGAATTTAAGAACAAAGGGATAGATGTATTCATTGAAGCTCTCGGACAACTGAATAAAGACGACTCGCTAAAAAAAGAAATAGTAGCATTCATTTTGGTTCCCGCCGGTCATCATGGTCCTATATCGCATCTACAAAGCAATATAGAGAATAAAACAAATGCATTGCCTCTGGCAAACCCATACTTATCTCACACGCTGGCAGACGAATACCATGACCCTTCATTAAATGCAATCCGCAGGAATGAACTATACAACCGAAAAGAAGATAAAGTAAAAATATTTTTCATTCCAAGCTATCTGAATGGCGACGATGGAATATTCAATGTACCTTACTATGATATACTAGCAGGTTTGGATTTATCTGTTTTCCCTTCGTATTACGAACCATGGGGTTATACGCCATTGGAAAGCGTTGCTTACAAAGTACCTACTGTAACTACCACATTGGCCGGATTTGGGCTATGGGTTAGAAGCAACTATAAAGGATTAACCAAAGGCATCACTGTTATAGACAGAAACGACCACAATCACGAAGAGGTTGTAGATGCAATAGCACAATCTATATTTACACATGCTTCGTATACCCATAGCGAACAAGCAATAGCTAAAGAAAATGCCTATGAAGTGTCCAACATAGCCCTGTGGGACAATCTTATTGTATACTACGGAGAAGCTTATAGCTTAGCATTAAACAAAGTGATAGATAGATTAGAAGAAAGTGACTTTATACCTAAAACTAAAATTGTTTCTGAGATGCACGAAACTATCTTGCCTAAATGGCACAACATAAGTGTGAGGCGCAATGTACCTGGGAGATTCCTAGGTCTTGAAGAAATAGCCCACAACCTCTGGTGGTGCTGGAACCAAGAGGCGATCGACTTATTTAAATATATAGACTCCGAAGCCTGGGAAACTAACAAAGAAAAAAACCCAATAGACTTCTTAGATAAAATCTCACTCGCCCGTTTCGAAGAATTGGAAAAAAATCCAAAATTCGTCGAAAATGTAAACACTGTATATACCAAATTTAAAGAGTATATGGCAGAGAAAGAACAACAAAAAGGGCCCCAAATTGCATACTTTTGTATGGAATACGGGTTGCATACTTCTCTGAAAATATATTCGGGAGGACTTGGTGTACTAGCAGGAGACTACCTCAAAGAAGCGAGCGACAAGGGTGTAAATATGACCGGAGTAGGCTTCCTATACCGCTACGGATATTTCACACAACGACTTTCTACAAGTGGAAATCAAGAAAACATATACGAAGCGCAAACCTTTAGCAAGATACCTGTGCAACCGGTATTCGATAAGGGAGGAAACAGGCTACATATTCCAATCGATTTTCCGGGGCGTACCGTATTGGCTCGTGTATGGAAAGTAGCTGTGGGAAGGGTAGATTTATATCTATTCGACACCGATGTGGAAGAAAACCTACCGGAGGACAAATCAATATCGCATCATCTATATGGAGGAGATTGGGAAAATCGCCTGAAACAAGAGGTGATATTAGGCATAGGAGGCATCAAATTGCTAGAGAGTATAGAACTCGATGCGGATGTATACCACTGTAATGAAGGTCATGCTGCTCTCATCGGATTTGAGCGTATACGCCAATTAATAAATAAAAAAGGGCTTAAGTTTGATGAAGCGTTGGAAGTGGTTCGCTCATCATCTCTGTTCACTACACATACTCCTGTTCCTGCAGGGCACGATGCTTTCGACGAAAACATGCTTAGCAATTACCTGCGCAATTACTCCAACTACTTCAATATTGATTGGAGTCGCATAGTTGGCCTAGGACGTGTAAATCCATGGGATTCGCGTGAGAAATTCTCTATGAGTAACCTAGCAATACGCATGTCGCAAGAAACAAATGGCGTGAGTTGGCTACATGGTAAAGTATCGCAAGAGATGTTCCAAAATCTATTCCCGGGTTATTTGGCAGATGAAGTGCCAATCGGATTTGTAACCAATGGCGTACACCAACCTACATGGACAGCTCCCGAGTGGAAAGATTTATTCCTACGCATCAACGGAGGAGATATGAGTACTTTGAAGTACGATAGAAAGGCTTTTTCCAACTTACAAAACGTAGAAGACAAAGAGATATGGAGCATACGCAGTGTGCTTAGACAAAGGCTTATTGATGAAATCAAGGAGCGTATATCCAGTAGCTTGATGTACTACTCGCCAAGAGAGATTGTAGAAATAACAGAACAATTAGATGCCAAGAAGCTAACAATAGGTTTTGCTCGTCGCTTTGCCACCTACAAACGTGCCAGCCTGTTATTTCGCAACATAGACACGTTAAACAAGATCGTAAATCACCCCGATCAACCTGTGCAGTTTATATTTGCAGGTAAAGCACACCCTGCCGACAAGGCGGGTCAAGACCTTATCAAACGAATTGTAGAAGTATCCAAATATCCGCAGTTTTTAGGTAAAATCATATTCATAGAGAACTACGATATGGAATTGGCTTCCAAGATGATTTCGGGTGTAGATATCTGGTTGAATACCCCTACCCGCCCTATGGAAGCTTCGGGAACTAGTGGATGTAAAGCGGTGATGAATGGTGCTATGCACTTCAGTGTACTAGATGGCTGGTGGGTAGAAGGCTATAAGAAAGGTGCAGGATGGATGCTACCTATCGAACAAGTGTACGAAAACGACGAATTTCAAAATGAACTGGATGCCGAAATTGTTTACAATACCATAGAAAACGAAATAGCTCCTTCGTTCTACAATCGCGACAAGAGCCATATTCCAAGCGGATGGGTGCAAATAATAAAAAATAGTATAGAGAAGGTTGCCTCTGAATTTACTATGAACAGAATGATGGTAGACTATGAGAATCGCTTCTATAACAAACTAGTTGAACGCCACAATGCCATAAAACTGAATAATTATGCGATGGCGAAAGACTTGGTAGTATGGAAAGACAAAGTAGTAAAAGAATGGAACAAAATCGAAATAATTACGATGCTTTCATTCGATCTAGAAGTACAACAAGTGACTATCGGGAAAACATATGAGCTAGAAGCAACTATTCGTTGTGGAGCGTTATCTGCCGACGATATTGGCATGGAATTAGTATTGATGCAGAGAGGAAAAGTGGGCGTAATAAAAGTAGAAAAACTACTGAGAGCTATCCCATTCACCAATGTATCGCAAGACAAGGAGATAGCCAAATATCAACTAAAGTACACACCAAGTATACCGGGCAACTACGAAACAGGAATACGCGTGTTCCCTAAAAATAAGAATTTGGCACATCAAACAGAGCTATGCCTAGTGAAATGGTTGTAACCTTTATCGTAAAACAAAGAGAAATCGACTGATTTTTTATTTAATATATGGCTATTTTTGTCTATCGGCAATTTTAGCCATATATTTTCTTAGCACAGCATATAATTCATAAATCTTATAACATGAAAACCCCATTATTTGAAGACAAGGAACTAGAGATTTACCGTCCGATAATAGAAGGTAGAGCACTAAGTACTAAGCATAAATGTGAGCAACTTACCAGTGGCAAAAGTCTAGACGAAATAGCCAACGGATACTTGTACTATGGTTTGCATGCATACCCCGATGCTTGGGTACTCAGAGAATGGGCGCCTAATGCACACAAAATATACATTGTGGGCGACTTTAACAACTGGCAACGTAAAGAAGAATTTGCTCTGAAAAGGATAGAACACGGTAACTGGGAAATAATCCTCCCCAAGAATGTATTGACCCATACTATGCTTTACAAGCTATGGGTAGAATGGGAAGAGGGTGCGGGCGAACGTATACCTGCCTATTGCCGAAGAGCCGTGCAAGACGATGTGAGTAAAATATTCTGTGCACAGGTGTGGGATACTGAGCCGTATAGGTGGAAGCACAAACGTCCGGGCAAGGTTGCAAACCCATTGATATACGAAGTGCACATTGGTATGTCGAGCGAAAGAGAAGGAGTGTCTACATATATCGATTTTCGGATAAATGTGTTACCCTACATAGCTAAGATGGGCTACAATACGATACAGATGATGGCAATACAAGAACACCCGTATTATGGTTCGTTCGGCTATCAGGTTTCCAATTTTTTTGCACCAAGCTCTCGCTTTGGTACTCCCGAGGAATTGAAAGAATTGATTGATGAAGCTCATGGCTTGGGCATAGCAATTATTTTGGATATTGTGCACTCGCATGCAGTAAGAAATGAAACCGATGGACTCAGCCGTCAGGATGGAACATCCGATTTATACTTCCATGCGGGCAAGCGAGGCATGCACCCGGTGTGGAATTCTCGCTGTTTCAATTATGGGAAAAATGAAGTTTTGGCTTTCTTATTGTCCAACTGCAAATATTGGTTAGATGAATTTCAGTTTGATGGATTCCGATTTGACGGGGTTACCAGTATGATGTACTACGACCATGGTATCGGCAAAAACTTTACTGATTATTCCATGTACTACGATGGAAAAGAGGATGAAGATGCTATCACCTACCTTACTTTGGCTAATGAACTGATACACGAAGTTTACCCCGATGCATTTACCATTGCTGAAGATATCAGTGGTATGCCGGGACTAGCATCGCCTATCAAAGAATATGGAATAGGATTTGATTTTAGTATGGCGATGGGTCTTGCCGATTTTTGGATAGAGAATATAAAGAAAAAAGCGGACGAAGAGTGGCATGTAGGAGATATGTACTACGAACTCACAAACAAGCGCAAAGAAATAAAAACGATAAGCTATGCCGAAAGCCACGATCAGGCGATGGTGGGTGACAAAACAATTATATTCAGACTGCTTGACAGTCTGATGTACACACACATGAATGTTTCTGACAACAACTTAGATGTGGATAGAGGAATAGCACTGCACAAGATGATACGCCTTGTATCACTAGCTACCGCAGGCAATGGCTACCTCACCTTTATGGGAAATGAATACGGTCATCCGGAATGGATAGACTTCCCGCGTGAAGGAAACTGCTGGTCGTACAAGCATGCTCGCAGGCAGTGGAATTTAGTAAAAGACAGCAACCTACGTTACCAATTCTTAGCCCTATTCGAAAAAGAAATGCTACACCTAGTAGCCAAACACAAAATATTTGACGAACGCCCTTTTGTAATTTCTCAGAAAACAAAAGATCAAATACTTATATTTAAACGACAAGATTTGATTTTTATCTTCAATTTCAATCCCCAAATATCATTTTCCGATTATGGATTTGAGGTGGAAAAAGGAATGTATCAAGTTGCACTAGACAGCGACTGCACCATTTTCGGTGGATTCAACCGTGTAGATCACTTCTATGAATATCATACACAAGAATATAATCAGAAACACATACTGCGTATTTATATCCCAAATCGAGTAGCCTTTGTGTTGAAGAAGAAAAAATAAAAAAAGGAGGATTGTCACCTTAAGAATGATCGGAATTAATTCCGATCATTCTTTTTTTTGAGAAAATACGCCTGAAATCAATGTTTTTTAACCTCTCTATACACACCTAACAAAACAATAGAAAAAGAGCTACAAACATTTCATTTTCAATTATATTTTCATTATATTGCATTAGATGTGATAATCTTACACGTCACAGTACATGAGCCACATGAGGATAATTTTGGCACTGGTGCTTCGATAATTGGGCGATGTAGACTTAACATTGTTTACAAAACCATCGTAACATGTGATATGTTATAAGTAGAGCAACCGTCAGATGATATCCGACACTTTTATTTTATATCGGATAACTAGCTTGTTTGTATTAACCCTCTAAAAAGTTTAGCCATGTTTAGAAAAGATATTGAAATCAACGCAGAAAAAATCAAACACCTCCTGTTTGAGAAAGGGAAGCTCTCTCTGTCAGATATCTCTAGTAGTACCAATTATTCTATTACAGCAATTCATTCTGCACTAGGATGGTTGTGTAGAGAGAAAAAAATAAAATTCACTCATACAGAGAATGATATACAGGTAGAACTTGATAGTTCTTATTCTGAAATATTCTATTGACACACAAGTAGTATATCAATTTTAAATCATATAGAAAGAGGCTATCCCCACATATTTTAGGATAGCCTCTTTGTTGTATGCTATATTATGAGTTATCCTCTCAAGTTATTAGTAAGCTACATGTATCCAAAAGGCAGGAGGGAAACACTGTGTTGTGTTAACTTCGAAAAACTCAAGAAAATACTCAAGGGAATAATACTATCTCTGAGTACTCCTCCTATGGGTCTTCTTATAACTCTTGCTCCATCTACAATAGTAGTGTCCCCAACAATAGTGGTATCTATAGAAGCTGAACCCACAGACCTATCAACCTCACTATTAAAGGAATGCTTTTTACACGAAATCAACAATGTTAATTAAGAAAACATATTGTCAAACAAAAGGTTACTGAGTAATTTCATATAGATAACTGATGTTACGCAGTAGCTATTTGTTGTTTAATATTGTTTAGTTCTATAAATGCTGCTCTTAGCGAAGCCATGTATATCTTAGCCTTGATGGCAAAATGATTTAATGTTTTTGA
>JARJEC010114491.1:0-14192 GCA_030264575.1 Tachinus sp. AB-2021
ATTAAATTATAATAGCTTATATGGAGTTTTCCAATGTTATATGTGCATGTGATGTACATTATACACAATAATTACGTATATAAATAATAAATACTTAAATAATTTAATTATATAATGTTTTGTCGAATGAAGTTAATATCTGCAATTAAATTTTAAAGAGTTGTAGAAATTAAATATTATATTTTATTTATTTATTGTATAATTTTATTTATTTTTATGGATGTTTTGCTGTCGGTTGTTTTTTATCTTTGAATTATTTGTTGTATTGTTGGAATAATTCAATTAATTTTTATTATTGTGCGCTACTTGACGAATGATTTGAATATTGATATACCCGTTATTAAATATTTTCTATTTCAAATTTATTTACAATCTTTGCAAAAATGTTGTCATAGATTTTAATTTCTTTGAGCCATTCATTAGGTTTGAATAGCCCACTATATGACAGTTGTAGCACCCAAGACGGCAAAGAACACTTAGATTCGTATACAATTTAACAACTCTTGAATTCGAATAATTTGTTTGGTAATTTTTGGCTAGATATCCAGATATGTGTTCTAACGAATCATTTGAAATCAATATTATTTTGTTAGGCATTCATTAGGATGGTATCATTTTAATTTCATATCAGAATCAATTCGAGGATCTGGTATATCAATGTTATTCATATTAAAGTCGCTTTTTTATTTAATGGTAACTTCTTTTTGAATCTTCCGTCATTATTTGTAGCTACAATTATTTTCGTAGAAAAATTAAATTAAAATTATAGCATACGCTTTATATTATATTTAAAAATCTAATAATTACCACCAATAATCACTCTAACTAACTCTATGAATTACATTCAATGGTAATGGATGTTCATTTGGTCCTCCTTTATTACCTATTTGAAAAAATAAATTTTGTAAAGAATCTTGATTTAGTTTGTGTGTTACTATGTATTTTATGATATATGTTTTCATATCATCAAACAACTGTTTAAGAGATTTTATTGATATTATAATTTCTCTTTGGAATATCTACTAAATTAATACGTACATTATTACAAACGATTTAAATCTTTAAATATTATATTATTGTACCTTGCTCATAACAATACATGAGTTGATATAATTTTTAACTTTTGTACCGTCAACTACGTCATAATATTCGGTACGTATGGTTAACATAGTTTCGCCAGTCCTGTAGAGTCTAGCACATAGAAAATTCAATATATAGAAAAGCAACTTCACTCGATTTCCGAATACATGTTTTGCGCCATTTGTATAATATGGAGGTAAACTAATATGGAGAGCGGAAAATTTGAAAATATTTGTAATTTATTATTATTGATGTATTTTAGTTTTTAAAACAATTTTATGTAATGGATTATTTTATTAAAAAAATAATAAAATAATGAACAATTTACATATAACCACTTTTAATTTGGAAACTAATCAAATTAAAAAAGTATTAAATAAAAATATATTGTTTTAAGAAAATTAATTAATTTAAAGAATAATACTTACAAAAGTCAACATATCCATGAACTAAAATATTTTATTGCAAAGGAAATATAAATGTAATCAGAATATATTTTTTATAAAATTTATTTTCAAAAATCTTGTTTGCTTGTTTACACAATTCATCATCAAATATTCTAATATTTCGTTGGTCTTTCCCTAATAAAATTTTATTAACACCGTTAAATTAATTAAAAACAACTAATTTAACAAAGTATAATACAATAAAATATATAATTTCTTGCTTATGTGTACATATAAAAGTAAAATTAACATTTTTATTTATAAAAATGTAGCCCTACCTATAAAATTTGTTTATACATCAATTATGCCTAACAAGTACTTGGATATATTATAACATTGGATTAAAGTTTTTATAAAGACAGGCATGCAATATTGTAGACGTCGAGGCAGGGTTTTTGAATATCCTTTTTGTACATTTAATTGATAAAAGGGATCATTTTCAATATCTATTATATATATTTTATATATATATATATATATATATATATATATATATATATATTTATTATTTAAAATATGTATGTGGCATATCTTACAATTAAATTGTTTTAGTACTTTTTTGCTGATAAAACCTATAAAATTGATAAATGTATAAAATTTATGGATTTCAATATAAAAAATTGCGCCATCTTACAGTCGCTAGTGTTGCACTACTTACTTGTAAACCAAATTCGATCAGTTTACCGGTTTTGCCATTAGATGTAGCGATTTTAAATTTATAAATGATAGGACTTTCGATTTAAACCGAGCAAACACTGACCTTGAACCTCTGCACACAGCCGGTGGCGTGTAAATGGAGCTGATTCTATCATTTTAAATCGAACACCACTGTAACTTTCAGTGCTAGATTTTCCTTCTTTTACTTAACTTTTAATACATAATGAAGAAGTAAACTTTTTGTTGATTTATGATATAAAAATACCGAACAGATTGCAAGATGAAATTGATTAATTAATAAACAAATATATATATTCTAACCTATAGAGTATGTATAAATGTTAAAAACAAAATAAATATATATTTTATAGATGATTACTTATTTGCATAAATTTATTTGGAAAATATAACAAAGAAACAAAAAAGAATAATTTCTTTGATAGTTTCCACAATATTGTTTGTTTTCAATCTTTTCCTTTTATTATATAAACATTTTCTGTACTATTACATCATCGGGTAATGGTAATGGAGGATAATAATAATAAACTCCATAATAACAATATTTGTTTATCACCCATTTCAAAACATTCCACAATTTTTACTTGCAATGGAAGCCACACGAGGTAAATTAGCTCGTGCTGGAAAACGGCACAAAGTTCGAGCTTCGTGAGTGTCGTTACGTATATCGATCCCAACATATTATTTAATATAAATAATTAAAATATAATCAAATATACTATACCAACTATAATAATAACATAGCCTATTTATTTCTACATTTCTTTTTTTTACAAAATTTAAATATTCAAATTTGTCGCTTAAAACTCAATTATCGTTGTTGCAAACTTTTATATCTGGCGAATTTGTAGATCTGGTAATTTTTTTCTGCTTATGGGACTGGTAAAAACTGGTGATTTTCAGAATGATTTTCTGGCAAAATTTTTTTTACTCAAGTCCACAAGATTACTTTCCGTCAGACCAGTGTATAGTCTAGGATATCTATGGCGGCTTGGTTGAGGCAGTACTGGCGGTTTTGATCAGCTGGTGCCGTGAGGACGGAGACGGTGGTCGCCATGACAAAATAAAGTTCGTAAAAAATATATTGTATATACTTATTTTCAAATATTTTAATTTATGGATATATTAATTTTTGTAATTCTACAGTTTAAAGATTAAAAATGGTTATATGTAGTAGGTTTATTATTTTATTTTTGTAAAATAAAATAATAAACAATTACCCAAAAGTGTTTTGTAAAATAAAATAAATTAACAATTATAAATATTTTCAAATTTCCCTCTTCATATTAGTTTACGTCCATCTACAGATGGCGCAAAACTTGGATTCAGAAATGGTGTGAAGTTGCCGATCTATATATTGAATGTTCTGTGGTTCAGCTTGTGCTAGGTGGAGGTAGCACATCGTGCTCATGTGTTTTTTGTTTCATTGATTTTCTTGGAGCTTTATATCACTTAACTACTGTCTCTTTAAGGTGATTGTTTAATAAATAAGAAAAATGCCGCCAAAAAAACGAGAAAAAGATGTGGATTCCTCTAAAAACCCACGAATGGATCATATACAAGCAGATCATGAATTATTTTTGCAGGCATTTGAAAGTATGTATTTATAATAATAGATTATTGATCAAATCAATTTACACATTCTATACATTCCAGAACCTACACAAATTTATAGATATCTTCGGACGAGAAATATGTGTTCCGTAAGTGTAATATTTTTTTAATTTAACATGTTCCGTACTGCACACCCTATATGTGTGGCATAGAATTTTTCGCCCAGCCTGACTCCGCATATGTGCGGCTCAGATTTAATATGATTCTTCTGTAAATATATTTTTTTATCATCCACAGTAATACCGCATATATCCCATAGATTTGGCATGTCAAAACAAAGGTATAATTTTTTTGTTAAAACATTTATACTACCTTCCAGTAGTCTCACAGACCTAGTTGTTAGAAATTTGATTATATTATATTTACAAATGCATTTCTGATGTGGCTCGACTACTTACTGAAGTCGAGTTAGGTTAGGTTTGCTCCTGCTCTGCTGGACTAACAAGATCTTGTTTAGCATGTGGTTGGCAGAAAAATTGAAAAACTAAGCACTTCTATAAATACTGTAAACAATATGTTTGAGACACGCTATAACAACATGCAGTGAATGTTATAACAAATTTGAACAACTTTAATTTGTATTTTATTCTTTATTTTTTTGTTTTGTTTATGTTGCATATAATTTCTATTAATCGAATGAAGAGTAAGTGTGTTTATTAGATTAATTGTTGTTTATACTGTGTAATAATGCATCGGGACAATAGAAATTACAAATGCAGATTACAGATGCATCGTATGATACAATAATATAACAAATACGGATATTAAATTAAATAACGCTGTCTGCATGTACAATAAAATCAAAATAAATAGTAAATAAAAAATACAAATTTATTTTGATTTTAGATTTATTTAATTTTTATATTATTATTATTATGTTACTATAACATATTTAGTAAAATAAACAAGTATATTATTTATTTAAAATACTTAATCAACGATATATTAATATATTATTAATTGTTTTTTGTATACAACTATTCAACATTTTTACTATAATATTCATATTTTTACTATAAATTATATGAAATAAAAAAATAAGAATATATACAATTTCACATTTTATAGATCGTTTTAAAAGAAAAACAAAACGTCGTCAAAAAACAAATTTATAAAATAAAAGTAAATACTTATTTGAATTTATTTGGTAGTATTTTGTACATAAAGAGAGAGAAAAAATAAAGAATACATATTTGTAATTTTGTATACTTTTTGTATACCAATGACATGAACAATAAGTTTATATTCTAGTTTTTGATTTTAAATAATATATTTTTGTTTAAAACTTTAACAAATTTTCTTTTTTTTATATTTGGCTCTTCCATAAATCTTTATTTAGTTTTCTTATTTTAATCATGCATCTAAGAAAAAGATGTTTAGCCTCATTTGGTATTCGGATTAATTCAGCTTTATCCATTAATCGTTTAATATATTTAATATATAACATATACATGTGAAGACTTGCAATTTATTATCATTTCTGCATGTTGAATCTGGTTAATTTTATGAGGGAATTGCACCAATATTTAATTGTGTACAAATGTCGAATAGTTTATGATTCGATATTTAATTAAGTAGTAATTATCAGTAAAATTCATAGATCATATTCGGGCAGTGTCTTCATTAAATTTGTTCTTTCTATTACATTTGCTTGCCCATTCTTTCCCGATATTTTTATCTTTTAAAAGGAAAGAAATAAAAACTTATTTTTCTGTGTTGGTAATAGCATTTCGATTATGGTTATCCCTGTTTCAATTAAATTCAGCACACCGAACCATATTGAATTAAACAAAATATATAATATATTAATATAATTTTTAGCAAGTCAAACTCAAACAAGTACTGTAAAGTCACACGTTTGCATTATAATCACCTGATATTGCATTTAAACTCACTAGCTACAGGCGAGTTGGGTCACCGATATACATCACATCGGAAGAAAGAGATGGAACGATATATGCACATGGACATATCTTGTATTTATAGTATCATGGGCACCACTTGTAGTGAAGATAATTGAACTACTATTATAAAAACTGCTAACTTTACTTATATTTTTCTTTCCTACATTTGTGTGAATTTACTACTTATCATTGCATAACAGACGCAAACCTGTAAGCTTACGATTGCTCCCACGATGAGCATAAACATTCTCAAAAGATCTGTAAACTATAGGAGCACATAGAATTTTTTATAGAGTCTTATAGATATTTCCAATAAGCTTTATAGATTTGCATAGAATTGACCTATTAGTTTTGAAAGACTTTTTATTCTTTTTATTGTTTTTTTTTTAATAAAAACTGTTCTTTTTTTAATATGCACTTTTTCTAAATATCGTCGGTATTGCAGCAATAACAAGTAAGTTCAAAATTTCTTATAATGGGAGTAATGACAATAGTAAGAAAGTAGGTAAACATCAAAGAAATTTTGAAAATAGCAAATGGCCATATGTCAATAGTGCAATATATAAATTAAATAAAGATTTTGTCTGTACATTGCTTAAAATTACTACGTTTTATGATATGTTATCGTTTTATACATTGAAAACATCAAATCCACTATTAGAAAAAATTCTGTCAGTATGTCCTAGATTGACCTAGATATTTTATAGGGGGTTGGCTCAGTCATGACTAATGATGGCTTTGAAATTTTTACTGAACTTTCAACTGACCTTTACTTGAAATATAGGCTTTAAATTATATGGACAGAAAGTTTAGATGCAAGGTTATGAATGTTTGAAAGAATTTTAATTTATGAATTAAAATATTATATTTATTAAATCAAGCCCTATTTTATAATTATTTGATGTAAAGTTGTATTTTGTTACATAAACTTAATTTTGGTATAGATTGTTATTCCAACAAATATCTGCAACTGCCCGATCCTTTTTGTAATTTTTGCTACATTCCGTTCTTTACAACTAAAAATCAACATACATCTAGAAAACTTCATTAAACATGCTGTTGTCCTGCTAGCTCTATCTGGTGATAGAATGTTCGAACTAAATTAAAATTTTGGCGGTAAATTTAAATCCTATTTTATATTAAAACTTAATTTTATTCATAAAATTAAAAACATTTTTGTAAAAAAATAAGCAAGTACAAAAAAGTAATCTTGCTTAGATATTCACTTATGTCAAGTAAACTAAAATAAATACATCTTTACAAGGTGGCCCACCTAAGAATGATCAGGCGTTTTTTTGCGTTTTCATTAGACTTAGCGATTTGAGTTTTGGAGGCTATAATATCATTAAATATTACATAATTGACATTAGTTATTCGTGACTTATAATGGTTTATCAAATTTTATTTATTGAGGTGGCTCGTATTATTCAGATTTATGAATTAACTATCCGAAACAAATCTCTAAGTTCAGGGATAACGCCAAAAAACGCCTGATCCTTCTGAGGTGGACCACCCTATATAAATAAAAGAAACGTTTTGTCTGTACATACCTTAAAATCACTCACTTCGAAATGTTTACAGTAATTCTAACTAACCTTGACTTAAAATCTAGGCATTAAATTATATCGATAGGAAGTCTAAACACAATGTTATGCAAGGTTTTAAGAATATGCACAGCCAGATAATTTACACACCGCATGGGTTGGTTACAAGCCTCAATGTTTAGCCAACTGACTCTCTCAACCCGACTTTGGGTCCTTCACTAATAATTGTAAATGTTTATAAAAATGATATAAAATGTATACTCCCATCTCCTTACTTTCCCGAAAACTTGCTGTGAAACCGATCATATGATCTAACACTGTTAACTGAAATTTAAAAAAACTTAAATCAATTAGGACTAAGATAAAAACATTACACACTTTTGTTTTTGTATAAAAAAACTTGCTTGTATTTTACCAACTGGCTTGCTAGACCTGCCGACCATTAATGTAAAAAAATTTAACATTACTACTGGAAGGTTGTTAATTAAGTTCAATATAAGTATAATATAAAGTTTGAAAAAGTTGGTCTGGGGGAATTACTCAAAAATCTGATGCAGTACGAAACGTGTTAATGTAAATTATTAATTAATATAGTTGTTAAAAACTTTGTTTTTTAATAGCCAATCTTCTTGAATCGAACGTTGGCTTATATGAAGAACAGAATGTCTCGCAGCCACAAATCAAGACAGGGTTTTAAAATTGACTCACTATTAGAGAAAATTACATCTAAAAATAAGGATTTTCCTGCTATATTCCCAGGATACATGAATCTCACATTTTTAGGATTTCATGATAAACATATTGATAGTACGGTTAAATCGGTTCACATAGAAACTGTATTAGTAAAAATAAGTCATAAAAAACGAAAGGATAGTTCATCTCCATTTATGGCTTCATATGGTATATCTGAAGTTGAAGTAAATCCATCTGACAATAAATCTGAACTTGCTCCTTCTGTCAGTGTACCGACAGAAGCATTCAGTTTGCCTGGGGGGCCACTTGCAAAGTCATATGTTTTATTATTGAGGGTTCAACATATTGATACTATTTTAGAAAATCAGGATGATGAACCGATGGCCAAAAAACGAAAATCAATTAATAACGAAAAATTCTACGCCTCTGAATTGGTGGTATACGATAAATATCATCGTTGTTTATTGCCTAATGCAGATTATGTGTTAAATTTGCACGAAGTTAATAACACTAATAAAAATTCTCCAAGAAAACATTCCACCTGGGAAAGCAAAGAAGATTTGGGTGATTGTTTTGATAATTTAGATGTTTTCTTAAATGGCCCACATATTAAATTTAAATTGAATTGGTCACAGAAACCTTCGGATAAATTTGTAGAAAGACCATCGCCATATCCTACAAGTGAAATTAAAGAAAATATTTTGCCCATAATTAATAACCACGAGAAATTGCAAATTGTTTATCAATTTGTTTACAACAATAATTCTAGACAACAAACTGAAGCTTGTGAAGATTTACACTGCCCGTGGTGTAGTTTACATTGTAACGAATTGTACACTTTACTAAAGCATTTAAAATTATGCCACTCTAGATTTACATTTACATATGTTCCTATTTCTGTTGGTGCAAGAATTGATGTAGCAATAAATGAATTATATGATGGGTCCTATACAGGATCTCCACATGATTTAATCACACAACCATCTGTCTGTGCTTTTTCACGCAATGGCCCAGTTAGAAGGGCCAGTGTTACACATATACTAGTTTGTCATCCGAAAAGATTGAAACCTAGCCTTTCAGAATTTTTAGAATTAGACGATTGTGAATATGATGGACAAAGGCCGTTTATAACAGGGCATAATCGATTATATCATCATACAGCTACTTGCCTTCCAATTTATCCAAAAGAAATGGAAATTGATTCAGAAGGTGAAAATGATCCAGAATGGTTACGCAGTAAAACAATGCAAATGATTGATGATTTTACCGATGTAAATGAAGGTGAAAAAGAATTGATGAAGATGTGGAATTTGCATGTTATGAAATATGGTTTTGTAGGTGATTGCCAAATACCTTTAGCCTGTGTAATGTTTGTTGAGCATAAAGGTAAAGAATTATTACTGAAAAACCTATATCGCAATTTTGTAGTGCACATGTGCAGTTTATTTGATTTTGGATTAGTTAGTGCTGTGTGCTTATACACAACCATTAAAAAATTGCAAGGAATGGTTGGCGAAACTAGTGCCATTCGAACTGTTCTCAGGGAATCTCGTGAAGCTCAAATGAATAATTGGCATAAGATTGCGGTATTGTGTCCTACATTAAATACGGACAATCCAGGGCCTAGCAAAACACCTACTAATCGTAAAAATATTGGTATACAAAGAAGAAAGGGCACGCCCACTCCGGCGGATGGTCCTGCTCGTAGAAAATCTCTAACCTTAGCTGACAATTCAAGAAAAAGATCAATTTCTCTTAAGGATTCAAAAAATAGTAATTAAGTGCCTAATGATTATCAGGACAAAATTTAATGGAGTCTAAATGTAATTGTGATAGTTTGTGTAAAAGAAACCGTATCTAATTATTTATATACTTACTTTATAAAACAATACATTTTCATTGTGACGTACTTAATGTCAACATATTTCCTCTTTTTTATATCTCATTCTATTAATTTTTATATAATTATTTTATTAATCATAGCTTTTATTTAATATAATTTAACAACGTAAAGTATTTTATTTTTGATTTTATAGGTTAGTCTAGTCAGTTAAGATATTATATGTATTAATGTACTGCCTTACAATTACATTAATTATTTAATAAGATTAAATTTTGGTCCATATAAGCTTTACAGTGTAACTCCAGTTGGGGATTACAAGTTATAAATGATTAAAAAAATAAATTTAAAAAAATAAATAAGTATTGGTTTGCTTGTTTAGAACTTACCACCACCATATTAGGTATTTATAAGTATTTATATATTTTTTCAATAAATTTAAAAATACACCAATTTTTGCTTAGTTTCTGTTTGTATCTTATGAAAACGTTGAACGGTATGCTAAAAGAATTACTGAATCAATACAATAGATTGATTGCAATAAAAATAAGCAATATTCAAAAAGGTGGATAATTACCTAAATTTTTGAGTGGCTCGTTTCTTTGACACGCATTGTAGTTGACGACAACAAAAATGTAAAAAGTTTTTAGCTAAACTATCATTTATATACGATTTATCAAAAAATTTTGCAAATAATACTTTGAATTTCGATTTATGACCATAGACCAATTTTTATACAGAACGGTAAAATTTTCTTTCAAAAAAATAATTGACTAGGCGAGATGAAGTTTATAGGTAAGGTAATCATTTTTATACGATTTATGAAAAAAATTCTAACAAATAATGCTAGAATTTTGATTTATGACCATCAATTTACATAAAAAACGGTATTTTTTATATTAATTTTTTTATTAACAGTGCTTATTAATTATAAGTTCCAAGAAACCATAGTATCAGTTTTATGGTGGTCATATGGACATACTTTTGCAATCTGGGTATATTTGACTAATAAAAACTATTTTATTGTTTACAATAAGTGTCAAGTAATCAATTTTTAATAAATTCAATCTCGTGTAGTTAGGCTACTAAAAAATAATTGTAAGTGTGCATGGAACACACACAGTAGAAGTAAAACTTTTAATTTTATTATAATATAATTATAATGACTATATTTTGATTTTTCTACAAGCCAATGAAATAATTTCAAATGCTCAGCACATGCTATAAACAACTAAGCAGATCATTATTATAGTGGGAATATTGAAGGTAGCTTTATTATACTTTGGGAATAATTTCCTACTGATACGTCACGGAAACAATGTTATAATTTTAAAATTAGAATCAAAGTGTCATTAATTGACAGTAATTTAATATAATTTATGACATTGACATTTGTACTCTAATTTATACCTGGCTTATTTTTAAGAATATAAAACTAATAATAGATTAAAAAATAGTCTAATCAAATACAACACGAGACTGAAACTAATCGAGAATAATTCTGCATTTTTTCTCGCGTTATTCTCAGTCTCCTGTAGTATGATGAAAATTAAATGTCAACATTAGTGTTATATTTTTGTTTATGCACAGCTACTCTGGGAATGCACGCGTCCCCACCTGTTCCCCTTAATTGGTTTACATTTAATTTCTCCGCTTTTTCGCACCTTAATATAAAATTTTTCACTTCAAAAAAGTATATCATAAGTATATCATTTCGTATAAAAAATGGCATATGGTTATAAATCGAAATTCTAAGTATTATTTGTTTGTAAAAATGTTTATATGATAAATAGTATAAAAATGATATAAACGAGCAGACCAAAGAATCTAAATTTATTTATTTTTTATTTTAAAAATCTTTGATCATTTGTACCTATTGTAAACCCTATCTGGAGAAAAATTGTATATACATGTTTTGTTAACAAAAAAGTGTGCATAACATTTTTTGACATTTATATATTGAAATGTGTTATTTAGGTAAATAGATAATTTTGATAAATGTCATGAGTGAACGACAAAAGCGTGTTTTTACGACAAACTATAGTAAAGTGGTTACAGTAGTTACTGTTACTGTATTTTTGTGAGTTTTGGATATTGAGGCGAAGTGTTATGACGACATTGATATTAATATAACACTACAAGTTACCTAAAATAAGTATTATATTATATACTATTATAACCACACATAACTGGTGTAACTAGAAATGTACAATGTATGTCGTGAAAACTTGCTTATTATCAAGAAATATTTTTACAATTTCAGATTGTCAATTATATATTAGCTACCCGTAGGTGCACACATTTTTTGGCACAATTGTATGCGGCGTGCATATGTGGCAGATTTACTCGTGGTGAGCAATTTACGACTTACACCATAAAAATTCAAGCCACGCAATGTTCGGTATTGCCGCACTATATAAATATGTATATTTTATAGTAGATTTTTAAACGCACACAAACTTGTATATTTATAGGGAAAAAATGTGCCATGCAAGTTGAACCATTTTCATGGCTCGCCTAAGTAAGTAACATAAAGGCACGGATCTTGTATCACTTTGGATCGCTGCATGCTAATGTGGCCGTATGTGGGTAGTTATTATCGTTTCTGCATAAAGTTTTATGTTAATACCAATTTATATAAAATGGGTAGAGTGCATCTATATCACTATAATATATAGTCTGAAGATAAACACAAATCTGTTCAAGAACTTGCTGCCTATAAATAATAAATTAGGTTTATTTAATATATTATTTTACAACTGTATGTGTTTGATGTTTTAATTTGATTTTGTATGTAGATAATTGCTAATCACCAAACTTTTTATAAATATATACAGGAAGCTCAAAAATGTAAGAATGTCTTTAATTAACAAAATTAATTGCAATGTTTTAATTTTATTGGAAAAGTAAAATAGTTATATCACTGTCAGCTTCTTTTCTTATTTATTAATAATTTATTTATGGCGTAAATTAACTTTCTGTTACCGTCAATATTATTTCGATTGTTATTCTCATGTTTGCTGTTATTTACGTAACGAGTCAGGATAGTTTTGAATTACAAACAAGACATGGAATGCTTGCGAATCTTCTAAGGTGCACTAAATCATATGTTTATCTTATTTATTCATCATGATATTCATTACAATTTAAAGAAATCTGCTTAAATCATGTTTTCGCTTTTTGACATATTTCTTTTTTAAATTCTTTATATAATTATAATAAATAAAATAATTAAAAATAATAATAAATAAGAATTTCTTAATATAAATTACAAACGTAAAATTATTTTATTTATAAATTTTAAAAAATTTGATTGACCAAAGGTTTAAACAGACCAACTATCCCAAAGTCGATTTTTGGATCTACCGCAAACAACACATTTTATAAAGCGAATACAGTCCACGGCGCACAACTAGTATATCGGGTTCCGGTGCACGAAAGACTCAAAAAATAAAGGTTTGATGTTTTTTTAATGCATTTTTGTGGAAAAGGTTTTGGCGCATTCACATGACAAAGGAAAAAGTAATAGTATATTTTAAAGGTAACTAAACTTAAAAATAAGGTAACTATTTTTTTAATAGTGCCGCCATTTTGAATTTGATAGTTTTAATATCAAATTTATGATCAGAGTCCCAAAAAACTTAATAAAACCCATCTTCAAATTAATATGCTCACTTTTTGACTTTTGGCCAGGTGCCAGGTGTCTTTCCGAATTAGTGTGCGGCACGAGCTGATCAAAACCGCCAGTAGCGCCTCTGACCGACACGGACGCAAAGTAATCTTGTGAAATCGGAGTTCTCTACCCTGGATAATACAATCGTAGACAACCTACATTATATAGATGAGCGACATCTGTATATTTCTTAAGAATCATTCTGTTTTGTTAGGGACACTTCCGCTACAACGTGATGTGACAAATAAAATTAAAATATTCTATTTTATTCATAAAAATTGTTTTAATATATAAAAAAATATTTTCACTTATCAGTACGCTATTTCTGCAAAAATTGTATTCATAATTAAATATTTAGACTAAATTAGTCAATAAGATTTTTGTCCATTCTAGATATAAACAATTGTCCATTTAGAATAAATACTCAAATTTAGTAAACTTTTAAGTTTGTTGAAATTGTAATAATCATGGCATCCGTTAGATGGCGCATCACGTCAAAAATATGCATACAATAATATGAGAGAAAGATAGGCAGTGTTGCCGAAGAAGTACGAGGGTGAACACGTCGAGAATAATAGATAAAAACTTGAATCTATAATTATCCTATTAATCCTTTAATCAAATGATAATCAAATGTTACTAACTTATAAAGATAAACTGCAATAATAAACGACTACCATTATTTATGTAAACCCATCGTTACTTAGTGAAACAACACAGCAG
>JARJEC010114506.1:0-33006 GCA_030264575.1 Tachinus sp. AB-2021
TAACTAACTAACTAACTAACTAACTAACTAACTAACTAACTAACTAACTAACTAACTAACTAACTAACTAACTAACTAACTAACTAACTAACTAACTAACTAACTAACTAATAAACTAACTAACTAACTAACTAACTAACTAACTAACTAACTAACTAACTATATAAAACTGCTAATATGGCAAAAAAACATCAAGTGAACGCAATTGTCTATGCCTGCAATATTATTTGTTTCATTTCTTTGTCTTTATTGCTTTCATTAAATTGTTGTCGTAATTTATTCTTTTAGTTTATTTTTCTTACTACTGTTTATTTTGTCTTTTAATAAGCAACACACAACTAATATTTGTCAAGTTTTACATTGAGACAAAAACAACTGTTTTCCCGAGTAACTAATCATCACACTTTTTTTTTCATTTATCAGTTAAAAGATTACCAATTCATATTATGGAATATTTTATGTTTTGTAACGTTTTCTAAACTGTTTATACATTTTTCAACATTGCACAATGTAGATTTACAAATTCTTTCATAGTTTCTACATTGTATTCACATTGTATAACATCTTACGAGATATTTTACAGTATTTATTATTTTAGATTATTTATTTACGCTATTTCAATTTTTTTTGTATTTTACAATTTTTACTCGATTTTTTATATTTTTTGCGATACTTCTGCTTATTTTCCAACAATTCGGATTTTTTTTTCAATAAAATTTCGATATTTACTTTAAATTTGTAGATATTTTCATCATTTTATTTCATTTCTTTGCTTTTCTGTTATTTTATGCATTAAACAATCTCAGCTAGAATTGCAGGATGTTCCAGAGTTGTTCCAAATTGTGACTTCAAATATAATCAATACTTTTTACGTTTGTATATTAAAATATAATATTTTGGACAAAATAACGTTTGCTATTTATATTATAAATTTTATAAAAACCATGTTTCTCAAATAATTTTCGATTTTCAAAATATTTTGATATACTCTTAAAATCAGGATAAAATTTTACACTTTATAAAAATTTAGCTTTTCGCTATTACGTTTATTATACTTTTTTTAATTAGTTTTCACATTGACGGAAAAATGTCCCACCAATTCTTATTTCTTTGTTGTTTGTTTCTATTGGTATTTTTCGCGTTTGTCATTATTGCATATTTTATACTTTGAGTTTTTTGTTTCATTTTTCTTTATTTTGCGTTTATTATTAGTTTTATGTTTATTATCTTCATTTTTATTTGTTCGTTAATTTTTGATCTATTGATGTGAATTGTTGTGATTTTGGTTGCCTATAGAATAGAATAGGGTTTTTTAGCTAGTCTTCATAGTATTTTGTCGCTCTTGAAAAATTAATAACAAAATCATATTTTTCTGTTTAGTTTCTTAGGTTAATTTTGTTAATTATTTTCAAGTTATGTATGCATTTTCATTTGTTGTTTGTTATATTGTTTAAATTTTACTGTTTCTTGCACCTGCAAGTTTAACATAAATTGCGAGTGGTTTAAAGTTTCGTTGAGGAGAACATCTTTTATAAATAATATATAATAATGGTCTAAATTGGCTGGCATTACTGGCCATGTAGAAGATTTGGAAAATGTCACATGGTCCGTGTACAAATTGAGCCGTTAAACCCGTTTAGCATATATGTGGGCCGTTGGGTCGCGATATTTTTTATTTGTGAACGATTACATTTATTCCACTCAAAAATTTAAAAAAATTAAGGCCCGCCATTGTGCCGTTAGTTCTCAAAAAATTTACTTAATAATTAATTTAAAATTGCACAACAGCATTAAATTTTTATCTTCAGAAAAGTAAAATAAATAAATAAGTATTTAAAACTACCGCGGATTTAATTTAACTAAATCCAAATCTATCTAGTAATACTTCAAAGGGTCTTCCAGAGTGAGTGCATGGATTCGAGGAGAGAAAATTGATGATGTCTGCATCTACATTAACATATAAAATAGCAGGATCGTAAGTGGAAAAATAGGAGCGTATGATTAATTAGATTATAAACGATCTAAAATTATGACAAATGATATTGTTTTTTAATTAAGCAAAGTGTTGGTGGAACTATTGATATAAAATTAATTGACAAGGTTAGAACTAAACACAATGATATAAAATCCAGCCGGTGATTATGTTCCACGTGTAGTAAACAGTGTAATGCATGAAATTAATGAATTAATTAGAGGCTGTAATAATACAACGGGATAATCGTGGCGATTAATAAATAATAAGTTCGATTTAGTTGGGGTGAGAATGTAGGTCGAGGTGAGATTGCACGCACACTTTAGTTTTAGTGCAAGACATTTTTTGTACCGTTCTAACATGAGTCTTCGATTGAGGATCCAAAAGCCTTCCTGGGAGTGGTGGTGATATAGAAAAGCAACCTATCCTCCTGTAAAATATAGTTTCAGCAAAATGCCGTACCGAAAAGGTTGGTGTGAGGTTGTAAGGTGCGCGGGGACAAAAGCTTACCCCACCCGAGTCTTCGATTGCTGGATTAACTTGCGTCTCAAATTGAGGGAAACTTGTACATCACAAAATTAGAAAGGGGTTGATTGAATTGTCATGTATTGGAGATATCAGATGCGTATAAACATACAAGGTGTTTATGTAACTTCCTATCAGCGCGACATGTATCGTTGTAATTGGTTTTGTATTCAACGGATATGAAATATGTTTTATATCCTATCTATGTTTACGTTGAATCGATAACGTCCAATTCCAAAAGGAATCACATTTTAACGACGTAAATTTCAAATTTTCCATTACACTAACTTTTTTATTTAAAATCTATATTTATGTTGGTTTGTCCATTGGCTTAATGCGATTCCTATTAAAATACGACCCGATTTGATTTTCCATATTAACAATAATAGGTGCAAATATTCTCCGGTTTCATGTTTAATTGTATTCAATATTTGCAAAAGGAGGAATTGGTTTAATTAGATTTTAAAGTTCCCCGAGACTCCGGCGACACAGATCAACTTCAAATCGATTTTCTTTGCTTTTAAGATTTACTCAGTTTCAATCTCCTGTCTGTATCTGTTTAGAATCAACTGCTACAACTATTGTTACAACTACACAATGCCAGTTATGTTCGAGTACAATAACTATGTTCATTCAAATCTACTGTTTCATATATTACTAAACTATACATGCTGGTCCAATTTAGAAGAAATAGGCATTTTGGCGCTATACTTGAACTTAAACAGAGTTTTGGAGGGTGTAATATATACCAGTCAAGCTTCAAAATTGCAGATTTATAATTATCAGATCGTGTTTTATTTCCTAGTAATAAAATTTTATTTTGAAATTTTAATCATAAGTAGTATAATTTTACAATTAAAATATTTTAATAATTATTTATTTTAAACGAAAAGCCAAAAAAATGAACAAAATATTATTATTTATACTAATTCAATGAATTTTAAATTTAATTAAATAATCAAATCTGAATAATACCAGCCACCACAATAAATAAAGCATAACATTTAAACCACTGATTTAATTGTAAATGAACCAATCACAAATAGATTTTATTCTAGATGTCATATTGGTCATGATATTTGTTATTTGGTAGTTACCAATATAGCAATATAGCATGTTGACCCATAGTTATGCGTCAACATGCTATATTGCCATGATAATAATTAACTAAATTATATTTAATAAGACGGATAGTGAATTAAAACTGAATTATTATAAATGATAATATTTTATGGAATTTTGTCAGCTATTCGTTTAAAATAAATAATTATTAAAATGTTTTAATTATAAAGTTATACTACTTATAATTAAAATTTCAAAATTAAATTTTGTTACTAAGTAACCAAACACGATCTGATCATTGTAAATCTGCAATTTTGAAGCTTTAATGGTCTATATTAGACTCTCTAAAACTCAAATCTCTAAGTCCAAGGATAACGTCAAAAAACGTCTGATCCTTCTTACGATCTGTGTACAAGGTGTTCTGTAACAAAGGTCACATGGAGTAACTGGAAATAGTAGACGTTAAAATAAGTCGTTTTAGCTAAAAATGTCTTGGTAAAATGTTGAACTTTTAAGATATACAGGGTTTTCAATGTTCAAATTTACTTATAAAAATATGTAATAATTTGAAAACGGTTGAACGCATTTTAGCAAAACTTTATACCCTTATGTTTATTGGACAAAAATTTGATTTTTATAGTTGTTTTCTGATTCCTCATAGAGGGCGCTAGTTAAGAGACAAATTCAACCAATAGTTTTTTGTTTGACATTTGAACTCTTTTGATAATAAAAAGCATGTTTTTGTAGTATTATTTTGATATATGCGGGGTATATCAGACCATCAATCCTAGGCTTTTTCTAGAAATGCAAGTTAATACAACGGGAAACAAATATTTATAACCAAAATCTACTTATAGATTTTTTTTGGAAGTATTTACAATTTTCAAAAATAACCGCTAGGTGGCACAACTGCATTCAACTTTATAATTTCAGATAGCGTAATAGGTCGTGTATAATATCGTTGTTATAATATATTACCTATTCAAAAAAGATACAATTTTTGTATGAAAAATATTTTTATAAAGTCAAACGATTGCTGTAATAATATTCAAAACCTTAGAAATCACAAAAAAATTGTATTTTTAAATAAAGAAAAGTAAGCCGTGCTTGGTGTCATCGGATAGAAAATTAAAAAACAACAAAGTTTCCTTGATAAACTTTTTTATATAAAGTACGGTTTAAAAATAAATCAATTGCCAAATTGTCATTTAGAAGAATCTCAATTCAAATGATTTTGCGTCTTTTTGTAAAACATCCTTCTACAATGCTTTTTTAATGCTTGTTGCTTTTTCAACTAAGTGTTGTCGTTTCTAATTATCTATCCAATAGTAGAGTATTGTTATTGATTGATGAGTGTAAAACTAGCTGGCAATTTTGTTAAAATTTAAGTAATATTCATTTGTTTTTAAATGAGTAATATGTGGTATCGTTGGATGAATATTTAAAAATTTATTTTTAATTTTTAATAGTTTTAGTTTTTAAAAATATCACAATGTCTTGAATTTAAAAAAAAATAAATGACACTTTTAGCATTTGTTTTATTGCTAAGCCCGTATAAAAAAGTTTTTCAAGCAAAACGTGTTTAATTATTAATTTTCTATCCAACAGTTGCGCCCCCCACCGGTCGTTTTTAGAAATCGGAAATATTTCCAAAAATTTCTTTAAGTAGGCTTTGGTTATACATATTTTCCCAAAGTTCTGCGTTCCTGCAAAAAAGCCTCAGACGGAATGTCTGATACATCCAGTATATAAAAGAAACCAGTAAACTTTTTGCAATAATTTTATTTTTATTTTAAATGTGATTTGAACATAATTTCCATCAATTTATGGCATGTAATACATTGACCAACAAACTTTTGTATTCCGCCCTCATAGAAGTTTGCCGCCTGATTTGACAGTCACTGTAACACGGTCGTTTTGAAACTATCGTCGTCATCGTGGCTGACCTCTGAGATGTTTCTTAACTTGCACAAACACATGGAAGTTACTGGTTTTGACTTCCATTTGCCGTACGTAGTCGGGTATTGTCATGCAGCAAAACGACCTCTTTATTTTGCATGCCACTTGCTTTACTTCGTAAATTATGAAAGATGGGTCTTTTCTAAGTAAAAAAGGTTTACCTTGTTGATCTCGCTACTTCAACTCGTTTTCGAAATATTTGTATTTTATTATTCTCTTCTTAGCATAAAGTCGACACAATAAGTTATAAATGCCGACACGGTAAGATCTTCTAATAAATTGTTTGAGTTAAAAATAATTAAATAAAACAACTTTTTAAACATCTTATCTCGAAAATATTTATTAAACCGGATTAGTTTCGACCAATTACCTGGTCATCATCATACGGTGATAGCAATATATATATATATATATATATAATACGATAGAAACAAATATATTATTATATATAATATATTTGTTTCTATCACCGTATGATGACGACCAGGTAATTGGTCGAAACTAGTCCAGTTTAATAAATATTTTCGTGATAGGATATATAAAAAGTTGTTTTATTTATTAAAATGCAATATCACATAGTAAAGGCTACCACCATTCAATTTATAAAAATAATCATTTTTTATTCGGCCTCTTGGATTGAGGCTTAAGGCAACTAGTTGAACATCGCAAACCGTTTCTATTTTCTAAACCTCATAAGTATTAAAGTTCGACGATTGTTTGAAGAAATTTCTTAAAAAACCGATAAAAATTGACGATCGACACGTTTTTGTGTTTAAATTGTCAACTTAATTTAAAATCACAAAAAAATATATGGTTCCATTTAAAATTCAAAAGATTGGGTTATTTCGTTATAATCGGAAGTGATACCAACCTCACAAATATCACAATAAATAGAATTTTTTATGTATAAATTTAATTTTTTTAGCTTGATACATAACAAAATAAAACAGTCTTTGTGTGGCTTGGATCACTCGGTGGATCATCAAAGCTTTAAAAATAAAAATCTACATTTATCAGATCGTTCCCAAAGAAAACGATAAATAAAACACCTGATCCTTCTATGGTCCACCATAAAAGGAGCAAGTGTATGTAAATACTAAATATTCTATTTAAAATACGTGCAAATAAAATGTTTCAAACTATCTAAAAAAGTTTTTAAAATGTTAAAAACATTTCGAAATTGGAAAAGAAAACAATGAAAATTTCGACAAATGTTAATAAATGTTTGCAACCTATTGAAATACAAATCACAAGATGTTTGGAGAGTTCCGAAGCAAAAGAAAAAATATCTTAAAATATCAAAAATAATCAAATTGTTAGAAATGTTAAAAAAATCAACTAATATTTAAATGGTGAGACGTTGTGTCTCACAATGCTTCACATATAAAAATTTGTAAAATATACCTAGAAAAACGTTTTCAGAATTCTCAATAGTATTTTCATAATTATTCAAAAGTATTTACAAAATGTCTACATATGCAACATATTGTGAAATATGTTTTGAAGTATTTTAAATAAACAATTTTAAAAATATTGACAAATGCCAAGAGATTTTTTTAAATTATCGTGTTACCTGAGAAACGTCGAGAAATATTAAGAAAATCCCGATTTAGCAAAAAATGATGTAACTGATGTAAATAATGTCGAAAAATATTATATCGTATTTAAAAATGTTTCAACTATTTGCAAAATATTGTGAAATGTTGCGATTCATTTCAAAAGGAAGCAATAAAAAATAACTTACAAAATACTTTAAATTTCAGCAAATGTTAAAATAAATTATTATAGATTTTGTTTGAAATATTAAATGAGAGATATCGACAAATATTTCAATGTTTTTAAAATCTATTGTACATTAAAACTGTTTCCTTCTAAAATGCGTCGTCAATTTTTTTTTTTCAAAATATCAAATAAATTACCAATTATTTGTAACATTATTAACAATTAATAAATTGTTTCTGGTGTCTACATTACTGCATAGAAACCAAATATTACCGTTTAAGTTAAATAAACTATTTAGTTTACTTAATCAGTAATTTAGTACATCTTTTTTTATTGTTAAACAAGTTTCTTTTCTGTATAACATAACTTGATCAAAATATATTTGAAGGCTAGTCTCTGATGTGCAGTGTCGTTGCTTGGAGATAACTTTAAAAAGTAATTGGAAGTATTATAGTCTAGATTAATTTTTAAATAAATTAAAAAACGTTTGTTAACATACAAAGCTCGTTGCATTTAGAGCTTTCTAAATTGCAATTAACATAGTTATGATATTGCCTGTACTTTTACAAAGTGCAGTTAAGTTTCGCAGAATTTTCTAACATTTGATATCAGTACAAATAACAAATTAATTTAATAAAAGTAATCCATATCTAGAGCTGTCAAAAGTGCCAACCGAATATAAATTTATGCTTTAATATAAACAAAACATTCCAGTCACGAACTGACTGTTTAAATTATGTAACTCCTTAACGCAAGCTACTTACAGGCAACTTTTCCACTCAGATTTGTTAATATGTCCGATTTGGCGTGTCTCTTTTTATTTTCATGAAAATTCCCGGATTAAATTCCCTTAAATGATGCTGCAGGATCACGCCATCGAATTAATCCTCCACAAACATTTTTCAACTTTCCACATTTTCCCTGAAACTTTGTAACAGCTTCCGCAATTTTTATATAAATATGAAATATATTTGAAAGGTGCTGGGAGGTAATTGTACAGTCCGCACCTACAGGATAAACTATTTTCAAGTCAGATGACTCCGACCCCCTTTACAAAATCAGTCAATTATGCAAAATTAGCACGTTTACGAACTCGTGGCATTTCCAAAGATCGACTGTAAATCGCATTCCACTTTTCTGTTTGATATTCATTTATTTATAAACACGTACCGGGATTTATCGGATTGCAAAATCCCCCGACTAACGAGGAATAATGCATTGGCATCGCGTGCCTTTATTAAATACGACTATATTCATATTTTTAATTATTAAATGTTTTCATCAGATTTATTTTATGATAGATACACTCATCAAAATATAATTTAAAAGCTTCTCCAACCGACTTAACAGCGGCTCGCTTTAATAATCTTGTATATCTTACTAACTACACTCTGGTGTTATTGTTAGATTTAGAATGGTAAACAGAGCAGCACACGTTCAACATTAATTTATTCCGTTTCAAGGGCCATGAATTGCTGGATGTGATAATTCTCTGTTCCAGGAATACGTTAATCGATTTTTAATAATCCCACTATTAGATTGCAGGGCATTATTGACACTCTAGTTAAGATGTGTGCTATCTAATATTACCACAACTTTATACGCATTATTCGCATCATTACTAGCAAGTAAATCCTTTTGTTAATAACATTATTTGCATACATAAAGTGGAAGTGACTATGCAAATTACAGTTTCGTACGGAATGTATGCATACACCAAATGAGCTCACATCAAGCTGCTTTTTAAAGTAAAATTATAACGTTCAATTTTCCAGATTAATTTATTTAAACTTTTATGACTATACATATTATCTTGCAAAGCATAGATAATAGTGTGTATTACATGTGATTAGACAATAAAATGCCATCTGTACGATATAATGGTCAAAAAGACAATCGAGAAATTTAAGACCTCGGCTTTAAATTGTATCGACGGCGGGTGTAGACGAAAACTTATAAATGTTTGAGTAGTTTGAATAAACATGTAGTTTTGTAACAACAGATGGCAATTTATCAAATTTCAAATATGACCACTAAGGGCGCACCTGCAATTTTATAATTTCAAATAGGACCATAGGTCACGTGTACTACCGTTAGATTAAGATAATAGGTAACAGATTGGTTACAAAATATTTGTACTACTATTTTGCAAAAGGAGCCCATATAGTACAATCTGTATGTTTCTTATAAAACCATCATCCATGATTAAATTAGTTAAATTTGCAAATTTTAATAATTCTGTCAATTTTCTATCCGCTTACAACAATACAGTACACTGGTTTAGAATCAACAACTAATTGAAACAATTATCCAGTTTTTAGATCAAATTAAATACCAAAGAAAGCTAAATTACGTGACTTACGGTTCATTTCGCGCAATTCCCGACCCGCCACTGTTGACCCACAACTAACAACCAAAGACTGGCATCCCGCAACCCTCAATTCCCAACGCAGAACCCAAAACCTTCGACTCATTACTCACTACTCACCACTCACCACAATTAATGTTTGGACACAACATATTAAATTTGAATTCCGTAGTCCGTTTCGGTATGTATTTATAGTATATATATATATATACAAACTCCCAAAAAATGACAAACCTGCCTAACCTATACTTAGGTTTTAAAAAAAGGTGGTCCACATTCACTCGATGTAAAAGAGCTGGTGAACTTTGACGTAATAAACACACAGACGTTGTTAATGTTTTAAAAAAAATCAAGAAATGAGTATTTTAATTAAAATTTCAACAAAAATTTTTATTAATATGTCAGTCTTTGCTGTCACTTAATATCAATTATTTGTATTAAACAAGCTATTGGTGTCTAATAAAACTGTCAATTTTTCGATTAATTTGCTTTGAGAAAATTCAAGAATATAAATAGTTCAATAACGTGTAAACTGTAGTAAGTTGTTGGTCCAGATGGTCCAATGTAAAGATTCAACAACTCCGCTCATAATCTGGACGTTCTCGGGTAATTACACGTCTTGAAGAAGGCCGTTTAAGACTTTTGGCTATATAAGGCAGATTTTCAACAACTGGCTCAATTGCAACAGATTGAATTCACGATGCAAAACACAGAATCGCCGGACAAAATTGTATAGATTGCATTCGCACAGTCTATTTTATTTGTATTTCGCTTAACCGTGACCACAGACTAGAATAGCGCAACAAAAAAGCAAATTTGGCTCAAAAATGATATTGAATTTGGTTTAGTTTTTTGTCGGTCCACAATGGTCGTAAAGGAGTCAAGCGTATGCGCCAAGAACGCATAAATTTGCAAGATATATAATATTTTTTTGCAAAATGCTAATATTGTTGTCTTCCCAAAGCCTACACGGTCACTAGATTTGTAACCTATTGGACATCTTTAGTATATGATCAGTTGAAGTTTGAAGTCGTCGAACTCAACTTGAAATAATGTATCGCATAAAATAATTATAAAAAAATACCAAAGTAAATGTTATCTTCAAGATTTTTGTTAGGAAGGCATGAAACATTAAAAACTTAAACTGCGTATGTGAAAAAGTACAGTTTAAAAATATAAGCAAATAATGTAGAAAATGTTGGCTGATTGCTTTTGTGAGTCACTTATTGAATTAGCAATCAATCATTCCAAAGATAATAAAATATTAAAACTCCATAATAAGATAAATATTTGGTTTGTAGATAATATCGTATGTAATGATCTGCAAACCAAATATTTATCTTATATCTTTGCAGAATTTAAATATTTTATTATTTTCAAAATAAACTAAATTCAAATAAACTTGTAAAAATTGAAACAATCATTCATGTTTGAAGTGAGACTTTTTTCTGGGACGATTTTTTTTCAAGTTCAAATTTAACGTCACGCAAATACGCTAAACTAATTGCAAAACTAATTCTTAAAACTGAGATGGAGCAACATCAATATAAACAAATCAAATTTGAAAAATTAATTAATATTTGTCAGCGTCGGATACATAACCCCATATGTATACAAATTAATTTCATTTGATACAATCTAATATTTATAAGAAAAGTATTAATAATTAAACTAAATTAATTCACGTCACAAACTAAATAAACACTCAATAATGTAAACTTGCGCTCCATTTAATTTATGCAGAACTATCTAAATTATGCATTGTGCATTATATTCTAATTTATTAATAATTATAACATATGTTATAATAAATTTTATATTACATCAACTAACGTTGATCTATATTGAGCTTATTAAATTATTACAAAGTTTGTTGAAGATGTTTTTATTAAAATTAATTATAATTACGTATTACAAATTAAGGCAATTTTTTAAATTTATTGCTGAAATAAATTCAGCATAAACCATCATAAATTAATTTCTCTGATGTATTATTTAATTTAATTTATACAATCGTTGATATTGAATTTTTTATTAAAACTTCTCTGTGAATATGCTATATGGATTATTGCAAACAAACAATGTAGCAGTTTGATCCAACTAATTAACAATAATTAGCATGGAAATTGCGCAATAGTTTGTAATATATTTCCATAGAATACTTGTCCAATTACGGAATTGTGTGCTAACAATAGTGCTCGCGAAAGGGCACTCTCAACATATTTCAATATGAAACGAATTCAAATCGAACCAATTAAGCTCGAAAATATCAACAAAATTAAATGCATTTATGTCCATTCCCTTAGCTTCACGCATATAACGATTTGCATTTGCAATTAACAGCCGTGTTTATTCGGTAAAAAAAAACAACAGGACAAAACGTGTGCGGTAATGTTGAATATTCAATCGATTCGTAATAATGTCGCGAATTGATGCAAAAGCGAATTCTGATGTAACAACTGACTGAATGATAATTTATTTAATATGATTTATCATTTATTAAACATTGCCAATCGAAATTGATAAACAATTATGGTATAATAAATAATATTTCGTTTAACTTGTCTCTATGTCAAAAATAAATGAAATATTTTCATTTTTGAGAGTCGATTATCTTAATATAGAATCGTTGCGTGCTCATTTATTTTAATTTAATTGAAAAAAATATATAAGATCAATTTTTAAACTGATATCAAAAAGTTATAAGCCAAAAGTTTGTTGGATGGAATTTGAAAAATGTTCCCAAAAGAATTGAAAGGGTCAGACATCCTCCGATATTCTTTAAAGTTGAACAGTTTCGACGATTGTTGAAGATCGAAACTGCGTGACGCTTCTGCTACTGAAATTGGGTTAATATTGTAGTATTTTTATTATTTAAAAAACTACTTAAATGCATCAAAATGTACTTCTATTAAATTATTTACATAACTGTAACAATTAAAACTTTTCTTTATGTAATGCCGGTGCTACGTGCCTTTATGTGAAGATGCTTTGCATTAGTTTTAACCTATTGTGCTATAATTCATTAAATTTCTATTCGAAAAATATCATCTATGACGAATTAAATAAATAAACATATATTAAGAGTATTTTAGTTTTTAGTTTTGTATACATATCGTTGAATTTTATTTCGTTATTTCCTTTTTTCGTTTCGTTTACGCTTTGAATTTTCCATTTAATTCGTTTCTATGTATCTCCCAAGGGTATTTAAGATCATGTTTTGAGAAGTTACTCCCTGGCCGATCCGTTGTTTCAGCTTATATAAGCAACGTTGTTTCACCTTTCACGCGTACTGACGACATTCCTGTAATACCCGATGTTCTTAAATGATCTCAAAAGGATTGACAACTGGAATGGAACGACTTCGAGAATAAATTAAAGAACTTGAAGCTCTCCGTGACACCTTGAAAGTCGCCAGTAGATACTACCAGAAGTAAGAAAGTCGGCCTGTGTTGTTTACGCTTAGGCCACACCAACTTGAGTTCTTCTTATCTTTTGACCAACGACCCACAATCAAAATTTTAACCGTCAAGTGTTCATTTATCAATTATTTTTACTTTTGTTATAGTATCACTTTATATATATTTCATTCATTTGTGATATTGGTACAGGTTTTGACACCTGAGTCTACCACAACTTTGATGTTATCTGTGATATTCGTATATAAATTTTATTTATTTACTTAGTGCTTATGTTACGGCACCGAAGCATTTTGCACCCCCGGTGACATCTGTGATATTAGGTTAGGTTTTCGCACCGAAGTATTTACAACTCTATCTGTAATACTAGGTTTAATGATATTTATAGATTAAGTTTTAAAATGCTGTGTGAAGTCCGTTCCCAAGCTAGGATAATAATATAGTATAATAACAATAATAATAATTAACCCCTCGTTAGTCGCAGACATTTCCGAAATGAATTTTGTCGCGAGGTCAACAGTTGAAAAAACTATTATAAATCAAAATTTTATTTTAATTTTAATAAGTATGGTCATTTAAAAATACTAACGAATATAAAACATCTTCACATTAAATAAACATAATTTTTCAATTGAAACAATTAAAAAATAAATTAAATTAAAATAATTGTCGATTGTCAACAATAGCTTTAATATACATGGTAGGGATTCATTGACAGACAAACAGGTAACTTTATAGATAGTACCAAAAGAAAACAAACATCTTAATTCCAAAATTGCTGAAAATCTCTTCGTTTGGCCTCACGAGGTCCTCAAAGTTTTGTTACGCTTGGTAACAGTAAAATTTCTAATAAAATTAAAACTTAATGTAATGTAAGTAACTTAATGTACACATCAAATATTATTTTAAATAATCAACATAGCATGTAAGTCAAACTAACAGATTATCATTTGTTGTGTTTATATCATTGCCTACGTTATAATTGAAATTTTATTAGAAAATTTTGCTAGGTTGCCAAGCGTATTTTTAATTTAAATTTGATTAATTCTCTGGAAGTAATTTTAATATTTTTCCATATTTCTTATAATTAATTTTCAATAAACCTCGTAACTTTTATTATACAGGAAAAAGAACGCAAATTAGTACATAAAATAAACAATATGTGTAACTTTCAGTACCTTGTGAGGCCAAACGAAGACTTTTCTTAGCAATTTTTATGTATATAAAAAATAATATAAAATAACAATGAAACAATAAACATAATATGCTATTTCATACTTAAATTAAGATACATTTTGTTCTTTTTCGAAATATTTTTTGCCCCATTGCACCCATGCTCTTCTAGTTTATGCATAAAGAAATTTGGTATTATTAAATAGCAACTACTCTATAAACAAAAAATATATATTTACAAATTTGATGTAATATAAAATATCACAACACAGCAAAAATAGTAAAGTCATTAGTCTTGACGCGTGGTCTACATACGTAGAGCAGTCACAAATCAGTCACACCGCAAAAATTTATTTCAAGTAACTAAACATGTAAATGTAAATTTAATATTGTTCGAGCTGTAATCGAAAAGCTGTATGTAATCGTAAACGAGTAGATCGCACAACTAACGGAGGATTGAAATAAGAACGGGTTTACTTAATGCCAATTTTTCTTTTGATCTAAAGACAAATTTTCAAACTTTATCAAAAAATGTTATATTATGTTGTTATTCTAAAGACAAGCCAACAATTTTAAAGTTAATTTAAGTCTTTTTTAATAAAGAATTATTCCCAGTCTTTTATAGGTATTCACCGTGTGGCTGCCTTAATTTTAAAATTATACAAAACATATAAAAACAACAAATTAACAACTAAACATCAATAAAAATTAAAGACATTAACTGTACAAAATATTGAAAAAATAAACACCAACTGCAGAACTGCACAAATGCAAACTATAGTAAAAGTCAAATTCAGGACAGAAACTTAAAAAAAAAACGTAAGTGTGCTTAGACCACACAACATTAGATATGTTTAAACAGTTAAATATTATTAGATAATGCCAACCATTGCTGATGGTGTTAAAATTAAGCTCATTTTAACATTACTTTTGACGAGGTATGCAATCTATTACGAATAAAATAATCAAAAATCATTAAGGAAAGAAAAGCTTTAAAAAATTAAGTTAATTTTAGCATTATTTTTTATGTGTTAAGGATTAATTTTAATAACCAAATCGAAGAAAATATGAGTCACTTAGAATCAAAACTCGCATTATCCAAAATATGAATTATTGATATAATATGATTAACGGCGAAAAACATTTGATGCGGTTTCATTCAATTTAAATAAAAATGTTAAATAATTGGCAAAAAATAACGGTGATTGCAGCACATTTATTTTTGATATTATCAGTTTTAACTATACAGGTTGGATAATGTAAATATTTATGCTAATAAATTAACAACAAAAAAAGCTTTTATTGCAAATGTTTTCTATATTAAATTAGAATTTACTGATAATTAATAAAAACCATTAATTTGCATCAGTATTCTTTTTCAATATATGTATTATAATAAAAAAGTTTCAAATAAGAATACTGATGTAAACTAATAAAAAATGTTTTACAAAATCAAATTAGAATTATTTTTAATAACTATCAGTAAGAGCTTATTACTTCTAATTTAGTATAGAAAACATTTGAAATCAAAATCACAATCTTATTATTTTATTAGAATCAAAACTCACATTATCCAATAGATATCGTGAGTTTTGATTGGAATGCTTGGTTTGTTATGCAATTTTAACAATAATATAGTTTTGTTTAAAAAAAAAATTTTTTTTAAATTCCTGATATTTTTACAACTAAAAATCATTAATAGCCTAATTTTGATAAAATTAGATGTGAGTTTTGGTCCAAGCGACTCATATTTTCTATCTTTAATAAATCTCATTAATTATTAATTATTTTATAAATGTAAAAATCAATTGTCGGTACACAAACGACAATTTAATTAGTAGTAATTGTATTTTTGAAAAACCACTTGGCAATATGCGTATCTGTATTTCAAGTATTTCATCAAAGAACAAATAAACATATTTTATACATAAATAATGTTTATAATATAAGTTCTATTTATCATAAAAATAATAATAAAATTATTATAAATTTAGATTTATCATATGCCAATTCAGAAATTAATCTGATTGCTTGCAAATGCTTCTAATTCATACATTGCATTAATAATATGATGTTCGTGTCCACTATCATTGCAAAATAAATTTAAAATGTGCAACAGTGATAATTATTTAAAAAAGTTGCGTATTATTTATGATAAAACAATTTAATTACCTTGTTGCAAAGGATGCATATACAATACAATTTAGTCGGCATTAATTGCAAGAAACATTATAAAAACAATATTACTAAGTGCAAATATTCTTTATCAATCCATCTGATCGATTCTAACTAATAATAATTTTCTATATAGTGTTTGTTCTACCTTCCCTGCGACAATCACAACCAAACATTTGCTATAAATATAGAACTCCACTCGGATATATCCTCCCTATCAGAGCCCGAACTAAAACTAAACTCCAACTGTCTATGGAAGGTCACTCAGCTTGTATAAATACTTTAGGATATAAACTAATCGATACATTCGACATACATATACACACACATACATTCATCCATAAACATCAATAAATATCATTAATATTATTAAATATAATTATGATAGCTCGCGCATTGCGCATTCAACGAGATTGGTCTTAATTGCATTAAATTTTCCGCAAATCTACAGTATTTGTAGATTTGCGGAAAATTTAATGCAATTGTATTAAACATCAGCTTATTGATTGCAGATATAGGTTATAAACATAAAACTGTAATATAAGAAATTCGTGTATTTTCTAAACATAATTGACTTAAAACTAAAATTTACAATGTTTATATACATATAAAATAAGGATAGAAATACACATTTAGGATTTACCGGATTACTGGATTTAATGCTCTAAGAAAAAAGGATAATGAGGAATTGGATGTCATGTTATTTCTAATTAAGAATAGGACAAGTGGTTAATGAGATTGCAAATGTTAGTAATCCCAAACATGAAATGTCTTTGTTTTTTTACAATAGGTCAGAAAGAATGCAGATTCTATAAACAACACGTTTTATTCATCTGATCCATCTGCTGTTCGTTAATTTTATTGCTTTAACGATCCATCTGTTCCTTGATGTAGATCTTCAATTCTGGGTAACTTCCATCTTAACGGGTATATGTTATCTTTGTAGATTACAGCTTGTTAGCCCTTTTTAGGACTTGTGCTCTTATTTAAAACTTGGTGCTTTTCTATTTCGACAAATACTTCTTTTTACAGAGATTCCAGAAATGTTGTTATACCCTCATATGTTAAGGCTGATTATCCCATTGTCTTTTTAGAAGCCGTTTTGCTGATTTAATTACAGCCTCCCACGATTTTCCAAATTGAGGGGTCCTTGGAAGAATAAAATGCCATTTTATTCCTTCTTCTCCAAGTTTGCTATGTAGCCGCAGTTCATTTAATTCATTATTGGCGCCTATAAAATTATTGGCGTTGTCGGAGAATATTTCTTCTAAAAGATTGATTAATATCAAAAAGAAGTCATCAGTTGTCAGGTCGCATTCTATCTGTATCGCCTTTGTTAAAACCAACTAAGGATTAAAATAATACATGCACAGATCGATCTGTTTGATAAAATTTAACCCAAAAATATCTCCGATAAAGTAAAATTTGTGAAGGAATTCAAAGATGGAGGTGTAATATGGACTTAAAAAATTAATAGATAGAAATAAATTGTTAGAATGCATGATTTCTCAAAATGATATAATAAATGACAAAGATGATACAAATGTAAAAGTTGTTAAACAAAGATGTGAAAATGAACATGTCATTATTGAAGTAGATCCATCCATATATAAAAATAATGAATATTAAAAAAATAACAAAAAATTCATTAAGTGACGAGCATATGAACATATTGATCGAATTTGATGTTACAAATACTGTAGATTTAACCACTTTGATAGTCAATGCACTAAACAACAATTCTACTCGAATTGCGGCGGAATCACAAATGGAGTGAATGTGAACCTAAAGTGAAGTGCAATGTACCAATTATATGAGCAACAAAACCATAGAAAATAGTACATTCAAGTACATTCTTCAATCTACCGCTCCTGTAAAATTTTTATTAGGAATCTACAACTCAGAAAACAACAGACTAACTACGAAACCTACCAATTAGATTCCAGAACTGGAAATATTGGAACAAATAGTCTTCGAGCAATTTCATTAGCTAATAAAATGTTAAATAAACCAGCTTGAATTGCTGGACCCACTCTTAAAATATCATTTAATGATTTTCCAGTTGTAACTTCATTGAAGCATTGAATACAACCCGTAATTTTGTTGCATGGTGGAACAGATAATAACCTTTTTGCACATATTATTTGAGCTACATTCATTACATAAGGCCAAAACTCAGATATTTTTTATAAAATCAGTGTATTTTTTTTTAGATTGTCCCTTGACAGTTTCCGTTCTGTCTTCCGTCGTAAGCGAGTAGCTTTCTAGCTGGAAGTTCTTCTTGATCCCAAAATTTAAATAGTTGCTTATCTAAATATGCTTACAAAAAATGTCTTTGAAATTGTTTTGAATTTTTGCGAATTTTTATTGGAATTATATAAATTTTTTAGGAAACAAAATAATAATGCTAGGAATCTTACAAAAACAATTTTTAACACAAAAAAAATGTTTGCAAGAAAATTACTTGATAATTACATACATTAGAATTCTTCTCAATTCTACAAAAATTTCACAAAAATCCAAATCAACAATTTCGAACAATTTCAAAATATTTTACAGACTGGTAAACAACATTTCAAAAAAATCACTAAAATTCAGACAAGTCTATGTACACATACAACAAAATCCACATAATTGCCGTTCTTTGAATTTTTCTACTTCAAGAAATGTTCTCGCGATATCGCTTGGAATCGCTATCCACTGTATGTGCATTACTGATTTAGATAGATAGATCTTTATATTTTTCCTACAAAAAAGGCATAATCAAACACTATAATTATGCTTTTATAAAAATATTTTTTCAGAGGGAAGGTCGATCATGAACCGTCCTATATTTAATTATTTTTAATAGAACGCACTCTATATTTTATAATTCTTAATTTTGTTAAGATTTAACAATGTTAAATTTATATTTGCCAATAAAATCATTTTTGATTAAATATATTAATTTATTTATGGATAGCAGGATCTAACTGAATTTTATTTCATGATAATCATTAATTTATCATCCATTTTTTAATTTTAATTGTTTTTTTCTTTTTAGTTAGTTTATAAAATCCATAAATATTAAACAGTTTTATGAGCGGACAAAATTATATTCCAATATGATCCGGGTAACCGTATTATATATTCGACATTCAGTTTTAATTAATAAATTTGAAAAGAAACAAAAGTTTCACTGTGAAAATAAGTTAATAAATCAATGCGATCAATAAAATCCTCTTTGTTTGTTGCCTATGATATTTATCTAGTGCGGGAAGAATACTTTCGATTATTATATTTATTCGTCCTAAATCCAAGTAATTCTTCCACAATTTTGACCAGCGATCGAGCTCCTGCAACTACACCTAAAAACGGTTATGCATAGAAATAATTATAAAAACTGAAAGTTATTATCGAGTCGATGAAATGGGCAGTTTATAACTAGAAATATATTTGCAATTCCAAAAGTGTTCTCCTGGGAACAGAGAAAAGCGACAAATGAAATAATTTATCGCCGTATCGCGTTATGAATTCGCAAGTGTACACATTTTTTACGTATTTGTACCTATATTACCATGTAATAAATCCAGGTCGATACAGTTTCCACGCCCAAAGTTTTATAAAGAATCATTGAGTCAGAGTGTAAATTAAAACAACAAAAGTAAATGATATCATTGTAAATTTTAATTATATAACAAAATATATAGTATTATTTTATGAATTGGGCCAAAGCAAGGTTCCTTGGAAGCAATGCTGAGCCCCGGCCATTTGCCTCACCCACTTCGCCCTCTCTTAAAAATAACTAGGGCTGCACAGGAATAATAAAATAATGGCCACAGCTTTACCAAAACATGTTTAACCATTGTAAAGCACTAATAAACCATTAAAAAATCAATGATTCTAAGTTGACCATGCATCGATCGGTGTTAATATAGACGTTTTAATTATATCTAATCCGGACCTAATAATTTGTGGCCACGATATTTATTAACATACCAGTTTAAATATTGCATACAGGCTCAGCATAATAGCTTGCTTCTCTAAGCCTTGTAATAAGTAAGTTTAATCGAATTTCTATTAACGTTTTGATGTATAAATTCGTAGATAACATGCTTTAACGGTTTAATTATTCGTATAAATTAGACATGAGGGATTTAATTGATCTATTTTATCCTCCCAATTCGCATTTAAAACTTAATTTATTTAATTTAGAGTTGCCCTCGCCCTCGGGTTAACGTTCAACAGTCAATTACTTTTGCTAACACAATTTAAATATAATTTTACTTGTTTTCAGGCAAATTATATTTTTATAGTTCTATTTTGAATATATCTCAAAAAATAAATAAACTAAAGCGTGTTAGAATTTATTTAATTAATACAAATTGAAAAATAACACAAAGTAATTATAATTGCAGTTAAAGTAAAACAAAATCTAATCATTTTCCACATGTGTTACAAAAGGTAAATACACAAGAGACTGATTTTTATCGAATAATTTCATTTTCACACGAATGTTTTGTTGTCACGGAAATAACTACAAAAGCAAAAGCGTGACAAAATCGCCACTGCTAAGTAGCTTTACCGGTATAAAAAAGTGAATTTGCAATTTCTTATAAATAAAATATTAACATAACCTGCACTTTGCAATTCATTTCTATTCGTTCAATATACACAGATATTCCATTTAATCTGATAAATGAAAATAGGTTGAGACATATCGTACAAAAAAACTCGCACAGACATAAAATTAATATTTTCAAAGGGGGAATATTTTTTGTTCTAAATTCAACCCTTCACCACCACCGACAGTGGGTGGGCGGGGATAACTTTGAAATTTTAATTATGGACTTTCATATTTTATTCTACGGATAAAAATACATGATTTTGTATGTATTAAATGTACCGCTTTCAATTTTGATCAAACATTATGTATGTTTGTCAGTAGAATCGGAATCTGTAATAAAAAATGCGGGTTCCTACTTATAATTTTAAAGTGCTAAATTTAAAGTAAGAAGATGTTCCCTTTAGAAATATTAAGTTTATGTTTGGGCAAGTTTTATCGTACGATAAGTATTTTTCGAGTTATTTTGATTTGTCAGGTCAGTCAAATGGGACGGTATATAAAAATTAAAATATTTCATTAACATATTTCACAATTCAATAAAAAAATTGCAACTCTTTGAAATTTGTGATGAGGTGCATTGCCTCCTTGTCCCTAGGTCTGCATTTGTAAAATATTAAATTGTCAAGTATTCTTGGCAAGGAGGCTAAGCACCACATCTCAATTTTTTTTTGTAAAACCAAATATTAAATTGCATAAACGTTAACGTTATTTTAATTATATATATATATATATATATATATATATATATATATATATATATATATAACATCTTTATGTGTAAGATATTCAAACAAATATATAATATTACATATTAGATGGAGTACAATCGTAAAATGGCAGTCTTTCAGCGTTAATTCATATTATTTGCGTAATTTTTTTTGTTTTAAATTCAATTACATATAAACAAATAAATATAAAAAATAATTTAAAAAATTAAATTGATTTTACAAAAACTATATGTTAAATAGAAATTTACGGTAAAATTATTATTGCATTTATATTTTGCAAATCTTTATTAGTGACATTTTACACAATTTTGTAATATTGCAACCAAAATATTTTTACTTTCCAATAATACATGATTACGATTCAACATTTCTAACATTTCTAGCAACATTTCCCGATTCTTTTAAAATTTTGTGATAAGTTCTGCATTTTTTTTTTGTCGTTTTTATTGTATAGTGGTGTACCCGTTGTTGACGGGAGTATAAAAATAAAGTCGGATTGAAAGAGTAGGTTGACTAAACATTGTATCTTGTACGACCGACCCACCCACCTTAATACACACTAATGCACCCACCCACCTGTCTTCCCACTCACCAGCACGACCACTCACTCACCGACGCATTCACCCACCCACCCACCACTAAGTGTCCAACCTATCAATAAACACACTGACCTACCCACCAACTATCTTTACTATAATTAAGTTTATATAACAAAATACGACTTTACATAAAATAGTGTTTGATTTAATACAAAATAATAATATTTTAATTCATAAACCCCAATCTGTTGAACAAAACTTTAATTACATGTTCCTTAAAACGATGTTTAGTCAAGATTAGTTATAAGTATTGTACATCCGCGGACAGGCGGACAGGCGGACAGGCGCACAGGCGGACAGACGGACGGACGGACTGACCGACAGACGGACAGACGGACAGACGGACCGACCGACAGACGGACAGACGGACAGACGGACAAACGGACAGACGGACAGACGGACAGACGGACAGACGGACAGACGGACAGACGGACAGACGGACAGACGGACCGACGGACCCACGGACGGACGGACGGACAGATTCATATAGATAATTTCCACACATTTTAAATATTTTGAATGTTATAACTTTCCAAAACCATATCAGTACATTCTAAAAAAAATATTTCTCGGAATTTTATAAATAGTAGTATGTTGCGAAATTAGGTAATATATTGGCCAACATGCAAAGTTTGATATGACAAAAATAGTTTTCAACAATTTGTAATGTTTCTTGCCATTCACGAATAACTCATGACAACAAACATTGTTTGACATTTTTCAAAAATTCTGCAAGATTTGTAACATTTTCGCAAAGTGGCGACTATAATGCCATGTATAAAAAATAACGCAATTCAGAGATTATCCTTTGATGTTTTATGTCACTGGAACAATGGTACATAGATAGTCTACATACCATTTTCATATTATCGATGAGCAAATATCTTCATATTTTTAAACATACTGCAAACATTTTGAATTAGCAATAATTGTGGGTATTGCTGGCATATTGCATAAATTCCGTAAAATTTGCAAGATGTGACTTAACAAAATTTTGATCTCAACTTTTTTAATACGTTTTTATAATTCGGAACAACTCTCTCATTAACAAATTTTGTTCTGTACAATTTCAACCTATTTCTTAATATTTTCAACCATTCATTGCTATATTGCTGTAACATAGGTCTGGTAGGTCCAATAGGTCTGATGCCGCACATAAATGTGCGAATTAACAGGATGGCATTCAAACAAGGTAAAGTAAAAAATGACTTGACAAAATACCAAGAAATAAAGAGAAACTGCATAAAAAGTTAAAGGAATAATTCTAAATAATCTCAATAATCCTTAAAATATCAGTGAAAATGTCAATGTCGTCAAAGAAAATATCGTAAAATTTCTAAAAATGTTGAAAAATATAAATCAGTTATTATTATTATTATATTGTAAAATATCAATAAATGCGTTACAGATTTAAACAAAAATATCGAAAATATAATAAAAAACATCAACAATGTGTTGTAAAATTCACAAAATGTTCAAAAATTCACAGAAAATGTTAGAAATTTATAAAAAAACTAGATCCAAAGTTTAAATTAAATAAATCAATGAATGTTTCAAAATGTATTAAAATAAAACAAAATGTTGCAAATGTAGAAAAATAAATAAACGTCAAATATATTGAAGCGTTTAAAGTGGAAAAATAGTCAAAAAAAGTTTAAAAATGCATATAAATCAAAATAGGTGTGATAAATTTCAATAAATGTTGTGCAAAGTCAATAAAGATTGCAAAATATCAGTGCAAACTTCAATACGTTACAAAACAATAAAAAGTCTCAAAAATTTCATAAATAAGAGGGTAAAATGTTTAAAAACATTTTTATATTAAAGATATTGTCGTAAAATATTGTTAAATTTTAAAATTTTGCAAAATGTGGATAAATGTAAAATATAGAAGAAAACATTGTAAAATGTGCGAAAAATATTAAAAAATGTTACTAACTATGCATAAAATGTGGCAAAAGTCGTAAAAAATTTGAAATTTGGGCAATATATTTAGTAAACAAAATTTTAAAAATGTAGAAAAATGCTTTCACATTGTAAAGAAACATACAAAATATTAATACATCTGTGAAAGTAAGCAAATATAAAAACCACTAGTCTTAAGAGTACTATGAAAATAGGTTGACAGTTACTAAACATAAAAATGTACGAAGTAAAAGTGCCCTAAAGGATACTAGAATAACTATCTAAAACAACCAATACAATTTACAAGCAACCCGTATCATAACGCCAATCTAGCCATAAAATCAAAAAACATTAAATAAATAGTTTAAAAACAATTATCCAATTCCGCGTTGCAACAATTAAATGCATGCAGTTGTTTCACTCTTCATAAAAGATCATCAGTGCACCTTAGTGATTTCCGCAATGCATTGAAGCAAGAATAAAAACACGTAAATCAATAATAAGTTATATTTAACAAAGTGCTTGGATATTTTCCAGCATATTAATATAATTTAAAACCAAAATTTAATCCTTTAATTTTATATAAACAAAATTATAATTAAAATAATAATTATTAAATATTTGGTAGACTAAAGTTTCTAAATATTTTTATATTCGCTAAACTGTTAACTGTTTATAAACTATCACTTATCTTTTTAGTAACAATTAATTGTTTAATATTAATATTTATGTATTATACGAATAAACTGCGTATTATTATATATTACTATAATTATTAATATTTGTCAATATTTTTAGTTTAAATACACGCAAGTCGAGTTTGATATTATTCAATAAATCTTACCTCGAACTGATTCATTATATATATATATATATATATATATATATATATATATATATAAACGCCTTGCTTACCTATAACAAAATAAAAAATTATTAATAATATTTAATCTACACGCTTGTCAATAAAATTGATTTAAAAAATACAATACAAATAAATTTGAAATTGTCTTTTATAAACATTTACAGTTATTATTGAAGGGCCCAGAGTCGGGTCGAGAAAGTCGATTGGCTTAACATCGTGGCTTGTATTACCGACCCACCAACCTTTTATAAAAGATTGAATGTTTTCCTATAAACGATTTTTAGGATTTTAAAATTTTTGTTTAATTATGAGTTTGCTTAAAGTATCTAAATTATTTTATTAGGATGCAAATTGTGTGAAGTTTATAATATATAAACGTTGTGAAATAAAGATTAAGTTAGTTTTTTCATATAAGAGTTGATTGGATGGATTATTTGACTGATTATTTAGATGACGGACTTTAGTGATAGAGCATAATGATGATCTTTCTGCTACGGATAAATTGTTTAGTGCAGCTTTCAAGAAATTAATAAATATAATGGATGCATAGACTAAGATTGGTCGATACGGTTTTATCGCACATTTCGTGTAGATGGCATTGTTTTTATAGGAAACTGATCGCAAGTATTTTGCCGAAATGTAGTTTGACGGGCGAGTATGTTAGTTAAAATTAAGTTTCGAAGCAAAATTTAGTCCTAGGTATTCCCATATCTTTAAAGGAGTTATAAAATCTTGTTTCATTTTTATTTTAGGAGAATTTGGTTGGAATTTATGGTGGGGTAGGTATTAAGAGTTTCGTTTTGAGAAGATTTGCAAAAATTATTATTAAACCACGCGTATGCGTTATTTAATAAATCATGTAGTTACTGAATAACTTTTTTGAGCAAGGTAGCGTTGTATTGTCTGAATATTGGAGAATGTAAGAATTAGGGTCAAAGTAGTTTGGATCTGGATTATTGATGTCCGAACAAAAAATGTTATATATGAGTGGGAAAAGCTATGATCTTTGTGGGAACCGTTGATCTGCTGTAAAAGACTTTGAAAATGTAGAAACAAATTCAAATTCGGATATCTCTGTCGGTTACAATTTCATTGAATATATAGATATTTGGGAATGTTGAGAAGGAATAGTTTGTAGAGAAAACCAGACCAAATAAAAAGCTTTGTTTATATTCATAAACAAGACGGGTTGTTTGGAAGTTGGATAATATTAGGGCATGAGTGGTTGACAGATTTTTCATAAATTCAAACTTTGTTGATAATGTGTGAAAGAAGCTTGATTTCAATAATAAATTGATATGCTTTTCCAAGTACAGGAAGTAAAGTAATCGGTCAATAATTTGTGGGAACTAATAAGTTAGAATCGTTTGTAGGTATGCAGACGATAATGCCTTTTCCATTCAAGAGGGAAGCATTAGTTTATGTAGCAAAAGTTTAGTATTTTTATAATGTATTCATTAATTTCGCGATTTAACTGTTTTATATTTTCCGTGTGAGATCATGTCCAGGTGCAGATCTTTTGCCATTATTTAATATGTCGTAGTACATGTCGTCGTTAATTTTGTCATCATCTGAAGTTACGTAAGTCTGTTTGCAAAATGTCGCATACCAATTGTTAACTTATTCCAAGTGTAGTCTGTCAAAGGTAATATCATTTAAAAAAGAATAAGTGTAGCTAAAATGTTTATGGAATATGCTAGTTGAGTAATTTTCATTTTCATACCAGGGTCGTTATATTCTGTGTTTAAGATGAACGTTTGAAGTTAGAAAGAGTTTTAATTTCTTGGAATAATCATTCAAAGTTTGATGTTGAGAGTTGTACTTAATTCATTATAAAGATGGGTGGAGTTTTTATTGGTGTAATGTCGTACTTTGTAGGAATTTCATGTGGTGCGATTTCTAATATTTACGATAACATCGCCAATGATTATGGAATGCAGGTAAAGTGAAGCTTTATAAATATAGTATTGTCCATCTTGGAGTGACGATACACTAAGAATACGTGTAGTTTGTCTTGCAAAAAAGAATTATAAAAATGTAAGATTACAAGATAGTTTATTTAAAAAGAATTATCTGTTATAATTGGAAGCGAGGAATGGGACATGGCTATAGATAAACCTTTTATATTTTTGTTTGCGTGGTTTTCTACGCTTTATATAGATGTATTTATTTTAGTTTACTAGACATAAGTGAATATCTAGGCGAGATTAGATTTTTTGTAAACAATAAAACAAAATCAACGTAATAAAAAAAATAAAACCAATAAATGAAATAAATAAAATAAGTAAAATAAGTAAAATAAGTAAAATAAGTAAAATAATTAAAATAAATGAAATAAATAAAATAAATAAAATAAATGAAATAAATGAAATAAATGAAATAAATGAAATAAATGAAATAAATGAAATAAATGAAATAAATGAAATAAATGAAATAAATGAAATAAATGAAATAAATGAAATAAATGAAATAAATAAAATAAATGCAATAAATGTAATAAATAAATAGAATACATACAATGCATGTATCAACGCATTAATGAAGGCAATGTAATTCTCAAATAATGAATGCACCAATGAATGCAATAATAAATATAATATTGAATGCTGCAATAAATATAATATTGAATGCAATACATGCAATAATGAATTCAGTAAATGCAATAAAAAATATACATAATAAATATACTGCCGCCCAAGTGTTTATTGCTTTGATTACTGTTCCAGGAGTCCCGAGATCCCATAAAATAGAAAAAAAAATACGGTTGGCCTTGTGTATTGTCTAGATGTTACGTGCACTCTAAAAAACCCAATAATTCAAGTTTTTTTCAATTAAATTGTGGCTAAGCTCTGTGATTAGGATTAATAAAAAAAATGGGCATATTAAATAACTACAATAGAAACAAATATATAGAATCAAAATAATTTTTAAAAAATTAATTTGTTTAGAAACAATAAATAAAATGAAATAGATCATATTTAAGACAAATGAAAAATATGAAATTATTTAAATAATATGCTCAAAAAATAATTAAAAAAATAACAGGTAAATAATAAAAGAAACAACATTAATTATAAATAAACTAAAACAATAAACTAAAAATAATAAAATGTAAACTTACTCATTACAAACTAAAAGATTTTAAAAAGAATCTGAAAATACCTTATTTTAAGCTATTTTTTTCAGTTTTTGATTTCATTTTCAATAAATCACAAAGCCACTTTAAATATGATAAACAGTTTCTAAATTTTATAATAACTATTTGAATTATGTATTTAAAAATTACAAAATATTATTGTTGTACAACTTTTTGTATCTTTTTATGATAACAAATTAGGAAAGCATTCTTGAAAAATGTTTTTCTTGATTGATTTTTTCTCGTTACATAAACTAAAAGCAAATAATTTTGATTAATAAGAAATATTTAAATCTTTTTTTTGCAATTATTTTTTAAATGTTGGCGTGTTTCAAAATTCATTTAAGAACAAAAACTTTTTAACGTTTGTTTTTATAAAAAAATTATGAACAAAATAAAAAAATAAGAAAATTTCTTATTTTATTTTTTTGTTTTTTGGTTATTTATGTTTTTTACTGTTTGCTTTATTCAAAAGTTTTTTATAAATTAATTTAAATGCTTTACTTTTAAGAAAAAATTTATTGTGTTTATTTTACTAAACTTTTGGAAAAAAATTACAAACAAAAGAGAAAAAAATCAGCTCGACAACAATAGTTTTATATTTTTATGAATCCGGCAGAATCAGGCCGCATCCGGTCTCCAATTCGGTTACGTTTCGGTTCCGGCTTTTATTGTTGGTGATGGATCGGGTTCCGGCTAAAAAGTGAACCCGGCAGCATCACTAATTTTAACCGATCTGCAGCCACCGAGATGCAGAAACAGATAGAAATTGACGATCGATACGTTTGTATTCTAATTAAAACTTAATTCAAAATAACAAAAAAAGTGTTTGGTTCCATTTAAAGTTTGCAGGTGACGTTCTTTGCGAGATAACAGAAATTGACACCAACTTAACAAATATCAGAATAGATTGCATTTTTTATGTATTTACAGTCGTATAAATTTCATTTGTCTTGCTTTTTAAATTACAAAATAAAATTTTGATTTTCTTGATTATTTATAAAATATTTTTAGTATTAGTTTATCAGTAACAAAGCATTATTTAATTAAATCTTAAAACCCACATAAAACTTAATTTGTATAAATTGTAAGCAATAAATAACATACGAATTAATTGTACGTAGACGTTCTCACGGTGAGGGGGTTGGTTATCGAAAACGTTTTATTATCAAAACTATTAATTATCGTGTCTAGGAGGAAAATAAAAACTATCGGAATTGTAATTTAAGTTTTTAATTCGGTATTGTACCACATGATACAACCATATGGTTGCAGTATTGTTCGGTGGGTCGATTCCTAGTTATTGCTTTCACACACATTCGAAATGGTGTATTATTTTATGTGATTGATACTGACATAAAAATGTTTTTGTTGAGATAATTAAATTAACCGATGAGAAACAGGGCGGTGTGTATTAATAAAATAATTAGTAAATATCATCTGTGTTAATTAATTTGAAAGTCAAAATGATTTTTGTAAATATAAAATTAACGAAAGCTTATTTATTAATATTATAAATATATTATTTGCTATTTTTAAATAATTAAATAAAGTACCAAGATTGATTTAGAATAATTTTTCTTGATATATTCTTTAATTATTAATAATTAAACTTGATAAAGTTTGGGATTGAAAGGATCAGAAAAAGCTAGAATGAATCCACCGATATTCATCCAAAGTACTGAAGATGGTTGCTAGGATAAAATAAGTAAACTGGAGCATATATTGTGATCTAGGGAAAATAAAAAGAGCCAAAATAAAGGTTAAAGCAGGAAAACATACGATAAAGTTTTGAATAGAGATTAAAAAAGAGAGAAAGAAAAATATAAAATGTTAGAAGAATGTTTCAAAGTAAAGAACGAAAATATTATAACAAAAATGGGTATGCTAGTAAAAATAATAAGAGCAAACGGAAAAGGACATAGAGAGAAATACTGAATAAGATAGGCACGTACAAAAACATTAAAGAAAAACACTAGTAAACAAGAATAGGTACAATGAGAATTCAAACATTATAAAAACTGTTATACTTAGAAAATTACAGGTTTAGTAAAGAGGAGAAAAAGAAAATGAGGAAAATGTGGGGAAATATTGAATGGATCAAAAGAAAAAAGTTTGAACAATGTCGCGAGAGGCCGGCGTAGCAATTGAACACATTATTATGTTGAAAGAATGCAGTGGGATGAAAGAGAAATGGAAAAAATGAATGAAAAGTTTTTAAACGCAATCTATTGCCTGTATTACACTATGCTATTTTAAATTCAGTAGAATGCCGTATTTCAATAAACTGTACATCTGATATAATAAACTGCATAGCGTCATACATGCCTCTATGACACTTTGCTTGGCATGGAACGGATCAAATCTGTGCAAAAAGGAAAGGCAATAGACAAGCAATTAAAATATTTATGTAATGTAATGCGATGTAAAAGAATAATTTTATTTCTGTATGTTTAGAGGTGTAACTGTTTTGTAAATGTATTTTTCAAAGCCAAAGGCAAGAAAAGAAATCAATATTAAAATTAAACTTGATTAATTACAACTTTAATAATTGATACAAATAAAATATTCTAGTATAAACAAAATTTTTACTAAAAGTCCTAGACATATATATATTTAATAAAATGTAGCAAAATTTATAAAATAATAAGTCAAAGTAGTCAATATTCGAGTAGGTACTGATAAAAAAGACCAAGAAAATAATTAAAACAATCAGCGGCTGCGGTTGAACAGTTTCGTACAATATATGCAAATATTTGTATATTTTTATCTAATTTAAATATTGTTTAATTAAAGGAAGTGCATTTTCTGATATTCCTTAACAAAAACTACATTATGTCGGCACTAGATAAAAGCAGTTACAAAATAACAAATTAAATTATTTTAATTGACTAATATTTTTTTGCCTATAGAAATTGAAAAAACACTTTGTTTCTACCGCAAATATTCTAATACCGAAAGTGCTCGGTAATATACTGATACGAAAGAAAAATTATTCTAAATTATAGTGTATATATCGGCTTTTAAAATGTTTAAAAAATACCCAGCAATTTTCCTTAAAAAACTGCAATTAGAACTCCTACATCACAAGAAATCTGAAAATACCTGTGTATCGGCCGGAACAAATAACTGTGCGTTGAAAGATTAGTTAGGCATTATTAAAAATCCATCAATGCATGTGTGAAAATAGGAAATGCACAACGATTCATCCAGGTACAAAGATACCGCTGAAGAGAAAGGAATGGACACAAATGAAATCCCATTTCCGGCAGAGACGAACAATATCGATTTAGGACGCCGCAATCTCACATGGAACTAATTATAAGATTAATTTAATAAACTAAAAATATATATTGTTTAATAATTAGTGTCAGCATTTAATAAATAAATTTTATAACATATAAATATTTATTAAAAATAGTCGAACCATTAATTTAGCAGAAATTGTTTTGTACAAAAAAGTACTTGTTTAAATATAAACTGAATACAATGTTGAGAAAATGAACCCGTAGATGCGGTTGATAATAAAAACTTAAATTTGCAGAAAATGTAATTGGTTGTGTTTGAAATGAACGATTTAGTTATATTATTGCACAACAGTTGCTTTATTACATTTCCGTTAAATTTATAATTAAAATGAAAAAATCAAATATTTTATTTTTTATTAATTAAAATATGTTTCAAACAAGTAAAGTCTAATTCAATCAAATAAATATTTAATTATTGACCGAAAAAGCATGCTTTCAGCTTATGCGATACATTAAAGATACTTTATTTGTTTTACTCTACAAGAATGTGTTTTAACTGTTATAAGTGTTACAATGTATGTACATCTGTGTTATATAACTTATAAAATTCAGCTGATAAAAAAATTACTAGAAAAACTCAAACAAAAACCATAGAGATACTTCATTTGCTTCCATAAATTCCCATCAATGACTCATTCAAATATCAGCCTTTAAAACATTCTCAGAAAGGGACGTCCGACTAGTTCACGCATATACACGCTCTTACGTGTTCTGACCGGAGTCCGTTCGACGAGTTTCTTTTTTCCTGTACCGCCGATGATTCATGCTAGTCTAAATTTTTGTATTGAAGAGTTTCATGATTCACCTGAACCACAAATAACCAAATTAATGCATTATTAAAATTTTTCATCTCGATTATAATATTCTGCAATATGGCGACATTTAAAATTAAACATAAGATATAATTAAAATTATTATTTTTTTCATAAAACTATTTCGTACTTAAATTCAAAATAATTGATCTTATTCTTGATTGATTGATCTTATTGTCTTGTTTTATTATACAGGGTCTTTTTAATATATTAATATATTAAAAAAGTTAAATATACTTAAATTATTTTTTCTTTATTTGTCCATTTAAACTTACCTTTTATGAATTCCACGATTTTACAAATAACAATATCACAAAACTAAGATACATAAATACTGGATGTCCTATATCGCAAAGTCATTACTTGGGACGGTTCAAACAGTCAAAAAATTTGTATAATAATAAATAATAATAACAATTATGCACCAAGTTTTGCATATTTCAGAGACTTTGAATCAAAAGCGGGCATGTTCATCTGCCTAATTTTGAATATATCGTTGAAAACGGTCAAATTTACCTTTAGCCTGAACAATGCGTTGATTATACATTTCTATAAAAAAATAAAGAATCACTTGCCAGAGTTAGTTTAATATTTTTTTACATTTATCAGAAACTATAATTATTTACCAAAGAAAACTGTGCAAAATTAATTAATTTAACATGTGAAATGTCC
>JARJEC010114525.1:0-16303 GCA_030264575.1 Tachinus sp. AB-2021
ATAATGCATTATTTTTGTTATATATATATATAACAAAAATAATGCATTATGTGTAATTAGGATTAGCGCAAGTTCAATGACTAAAAGAATAAATATATATATATATATATATATATATATATATATATACACATATATACCTTGTTATTTTCTTTTGCTTCACATTCACCGATGGCCAGGTAATTGGTCAAAACCTTTCCGGTTTAATAAATATTTTTCGTGATAAAATATATGAAAAGTTGTTTTATTTATTAAAATGCAATATCACATAGTAAAGGCTACCAAAATTCAATTAAAAAACAATGAAAAATCATACCGGACATACAGACAGGTCATTTTGATCCAATTAAAGAGTTTAATTAATAACAGGTAATCCATTTTTATAAATAAAAAGAAATTCAAATTTAAAAAGTAGTTATGCACAAGGCATACATAAAAAACCTGAATAATTTAAAAAATATTTAAAAAAATGTCATATTAGTTATTTTAAGGGTTATGTTAGGTTAGGTTAGGTTAGAGTACCAAACAATTTATTTTTATAAATTAAAAAAAAAATTTAATAGCGTCTGAAACACAAATTTAAAAAAATAGAAATGCACAAGGCATACATAAAAAAATGTATGCCGGTCCCTTAATTTTGATACAATTAAAAGGTTTAGATACCACAACATTTGAAATTTGGCTTGTATACAAATTAAGAAAGAAAAATGCATACAAGGCATACATAAAAAATTTTAATAATTTAAGTAAATTTTATACCAGACACTTCATTTTGATTCAATTGAAAGATACCAAAAAATAATTTTTATAAATTAAAAAAATACATAAGGCCATTACATAAATAAAAAAAAAGAAATGCACCGGACATACATAAAAAATTTGAATAAATTAAAAGTAATTAAAGTAAATTTCATACCAGGTCACTTCAGTTTGATCTATTTAAAATATTTCAGTAAATCAGACAATTCATTTTTATAAGTTTAATAAATTAGAAATGAGGGCCTGTTATACAAATAAAAAAATAGAAATGCAGAAGGCATACATAAAAAATTTGAATAATTTAAAAATTATTAAAGAAAACTTTATACCAGTTACTCTATTTTGATCTAATCAGAAGGTTTAATTACCAAGCAACTTTATAAATTAAAAAAAATTGAAATCGGGGCGGATATAGAAATTTAAAAAAATAGAAATGCAGAAGCTGTACATAAAAAATTAACTAATATTTTAATTCCATTTGATTATTGTTAATATTTTGTCTTATAACATATATATATATATATATATATATATATATATATATATGTGTGTGTGTGTGTGTGTGTGTGTGTGTGTGTGTGTGTGTGTGTGTGTGTTTGTGCGCACAGAATATTGTAAATTTTTTGAAGTAATCACTTTTAAATGTAGTGCAAAACTTAAATAAAATACTGCAACTTGTACTCAAGTTATGGCTAAGGTGTAATATACAGAAGACAATTAAAAAGTGATAAAACCAACAGTTATCTACTAAAAAGCTTGTTAAATTGTTTCACCAAGCTTATCGGCATGCCTTATTCAAATTTTGAAATATGCAATATTATAACTGACGCAATATAAAACACATTACGAAATAGTCGTGTTTACTCTCATTTTGTAGCCCTATTTATATTATTTGTGTCAATTTGTGATTACATCTTCAATTTGATATGTGGACTGCGGGCGTGATTTTGTTTCTCATCCGGTACTACATGATGCGTGTAAGTAATGTCGTGCGACGCGGCATTGCACGTCTCCACACAACTCTATTTATTATACGGTACTTCAAACTGGCGACACTCACTAAACTTACGGTATTCAGGGATCATGGCACTACGAAACAACTAATATCTTTAAACCAAAGATGTCATTGTCTAATGTTTTCATAAATGCTTTAAATTTAAAATGTCGCACCCCTGATAACGTTTTAAAAAAATGTTAAGCGAAATGAATTAAAGATTTCCATTTTTAAGCAATTATGAATAAAATGCTAACTTTGTTGAATTGCACGCATGTGATTTTACTAATTATATGCTATACATGCCATGCTTTTCTTCTTTTTTTATAAAAATATCATTTAAAATGCACATTATGTTCATTTGAAAAGTATATCCTCTTAATTACTTTTAGCACAAAATGAACAAATATCTAACTATTCAATAAATTCTTAAGAATTCAATTACAATTCTCTTAATTGCTTATTAAAAACGTACAGTGTTCTGCGTCATTGAGTGTCATTGTTGTCATAGGTGATAGTACAACATGCTATAATATCTTCTATATTTTAAAATCAAAATATGTCTATTTATAGGATAATTAAATTTAGACGTTACTATAGGCAATCTCGGATAGTAAAAAAGCTGCCAGGAGATAATTTTGCGAAATTAGTTTATTGTTAATAAAAGGACTTTTCTACCATTTTTCGTTTCTAAGAAAAACGCGATTTTTTTAATCAGGTAATTCTTAAGTTAGAATATTAGTAGCACATTTTATGCGCATTTTTTTACATAGAATCCGGTGGTATAGTCAGTATTTTCTTATTATAAATTTTTCTAATTTTGGTCAATTTTTTTGTAAATAGAAACTATAGTGCGCTTTAGCGCTTTTTATAAAATTTAGATCTTATACTGTTAGCGTAACAGCCAGAATACGATGTTTAGTCCCTATATATCTGGGGTTATATTCAGTAAATATGCGTTTCACAGAACATTCATATATTGATGTTTATTTTGTTTATGGATGTGCAACAGAAGAGTATTCTCGAAGAGATTTGGCAATACAAGATTGATATGTCCAATTTGTTTACAAGAAACATGTTTTTTCATTAAAGCATGTTATTCTGGGTTCCTTTTATTTTTTTAAAACATTAGCGTAAATAGAGAAACGCAGATGAAACTTCCGTGTTATTTTGGTTTAAACATTTTTATGTAAACGTTTCTATAGTTCATAGTCTTAGATTGCATTTGAAACAAATACTGTTATTATTTGTTACCACAGATATTTCAAAAATCCAGGTTTTTTTAAACAAAATCCAGTTAACTTTGTTTTATTGGGTTATTTTATTAATAAATATGTTTTATAAGATTTAATAAATTATTCTTCATCTTATTAATATATAATTAGTATAAGACATGTTAAATCCTTTTAAAATATGAACAATCTTTGAACATAAATTGATTATATAAAATAACGATATGGAGTATAGCCTCATTGAAAGCAGACAAAATAAAAATCATCTCAGAAATATACGGTGATATACAGGTGAGTCGGGAGGAAAGTCCCAAACTCAAGGAGTGAATTATACACGTGAAAATAATGTAAAAACTCAAATGTTGTTATCAGATTTTTATTTGTTATCAAATTATAACTCAAAAACAAACAAACATCATTTTTATCTGTACGCAATGGTTATATCTAAAATAAAAGTAAGTAGGTGTCTTTGTTTTTGTTGTTTTGATATGATAGCGTATTGTGAAATTTAGAATATGTAAATATAGTGTTTGTTTAAGGTTTTTGCTATGGTCATGGCTAAAACACAAGGTACCTATATTGATTTGATGTGTATTGTAATAGTTATTTAACATTTAATTCTCAGTTTGTTCGATTAGACGGTATGTAAGATGAGTAAGAGAGTTTCTAACATCGCAATGGTCAATCAGCGACTTTTTCAAGATTGTCTATGCCTTTAATTTTATTATAATATAATTATATACTATCGACTATTTCTCTATATAATTACCAACCTATCATATCGAGCTATTTTTAAATTTTTGACAAATCAAATTCCACTTACAGTGAAAATTGCACTAGTGCAAGAATTACAGCGATACGTCCACTGGCGCTAAGCAACGCAATAAACAAATCAAACTTGACAAATTAATTGATCAGTCAGCGTTAGATGCATAACCCCATCAATGTACACAAATCGGATTAATTAATATCTGCCAGTATCCGATATTTGTAACAATTTTAATCGCACGATAAATTGTCTGCAAAATATATTTCGTGCAATGAAAATTATCTAGAAAATGGTTGCCTTTAAGAAACCGCATTCGTTCGTTTCACGTCTCGTGCACTTTCGATCAAAGTAAAATCAAAATAAATTCATGTAGTTTCTGGCCATATTTTTCAAGCAAACTTTTCGATAATTTTCAATGCACATTACTATTGAAAATAAGATGTCAACGTCAGTGTCATATTTTTTAATTATGCACAACCAAACTGGGAATAGCCACCAAAGTTGGATATTGTAATTCCTTGCATATTAATGCATATAGGAAGTATCAAAATTAACGCCCGTGTTCTTGGGATATGCAATTTTGCTAAAATATGCACAATATAGCATATTTTTAAATGATAAATTTGTTTAAAAAATTCCTACCACAAAAAAGAACAGGTTGAAAAAATATAAACGCTTAACTTAATAGTAAGACAAACACAGGAACAAATAATAGAAAATAAAAAAGATATTTAAAATTAAAATTAAAAATAAATGGTTTAAAGAAAAAAAAAATACAATGAAAATATTAATAAAAGAAACAATCAAAACATAACACTAATTAAACTAAAATTGTCTATATTTGATTAATTATCGAATAATAAATACCAACAATCAGATGTTTTTTTCTCTCTAAACGATCAATTAATAATGATGTCTGCAGTTCCTAAATATCTGCTTGTACATACATATATGGAAAAGCTTCTTTCTAACATTAACAACAGATATAATGGGAGTGTATTTGAATTTACATGAAATTAAATGATTTATTTAAAGAGATTCTTTGTTGTTCTATTTTACCACACTGATTTTTATTGTTAAAATTCAAATTTTTGAAATTTGAATCCTTACAATTATAGAAATTTGCACTAATTATGCACCGGTATGCAATTTTTATCAAAATATGCTCAAAAACTTAAAAATATGTAAAATATGCTAAATTAAAATTTGTTTTTAATAGCTGTTTTCTTCTAATTCTTGTAGATTTGTGTAGAAAATTATTTAATTGGCTCTACTTATCAGTATGTCAGAACGATTACACACTACATTCCAACCTAACTGAATTATACAAGTTATTGTCAAATCTGACAGATAGATTTGACAAAACAATAAAATCAAAGTTGTGTTTTGAGTAGTGATTTTTATCCATAACTCTAAAACAAACGAGAAACAGAAAATATTCCAATCTTTATTTTCAATTTGTTTTAGCCCCGTGAATCAAATTCTAACGTCAATTTTGAAACAAACGGTATATTTTCATTTAGAATAAAGAATAATTTACTGTTTGTTTTTCAGTGACACCGATTATAGTGTTAGTATAATAATCTGTTACATTATGGACAGTTTAGAGTCCATAAAATGATTATGACGCATTCTGACATAAAAAATTAGGGTAGTTTGATTTTTTAAATTTCGCAAAGTTTATGCAAAAACAAAAAAATATGGTTTTATCTATATTTTCGACTCATTGTTGTTCCAAATTGTCTAAAATATATCCTTTTTCTTATTTATAACATAAACAACTATTATTAATAACTGTTTTCATTGTTGTTGTGCATATTATTTTTGGTATTTTTTGTAAATATATCATAAACAAAGATAACAAGTTTTAATTTTCAGCACTGAACTTGATTGCCACATTTTAATTTCTATTGATATTGCAGACAAATGAGAAATTAATTAAATATAATCTCGTTTTAAAAAAAATAGCGGTGACATTACATATTTGACAATAATTCGCGTAATCACAATAATTATTACATTTTTTGGTGTGCTGTTTTTACCAACAGAGCGGGAAATTGCACACTAGACGTTGTTAGTACATTGTACCAATAGTATGTGTGCTAAAATGTTTAAATACAATTGCAAAAACTTCTACTACAAGTGCACATTTCAAAATTATTTGTACATTTATTAAAGTTTCGTCAAGTCATCTTTTTTGAAAAATCATAATATTACTTAACAGTTTTAATAAAATTTAAATAGCATCTAGTTCATTAAATAATAAAATTATTTTTATTTATTTATAAATATATGTATTATATATATATATATATATATATATATATATATATATAAATAATTTAGTACATATACAGATTTCACAAACAATTTTTCGAAATTTTTATTATTATATTTCTTATTGTATTATCAGAATCGTTTTATTTTCTTATAGAAAGCACACCCGTTTTGTTCTTACCTGGTCACCATTGTCCAATTCTATTGTCCCAATCGTGATGATGGTAATTAATTATTGTTAAGCGTTTCCTACAATGATCATAATGCCAACACGCGGCGAACGCGTTCTTAATTAAATTTATGTAAAAAGTAAAAACGCTGTTTTATCCGCTGACAGTAATTACAGCAACTTTCTTTCATTTAGATACTTACAGATTTCAATAATAAAAAACGAAATCACGAACTTTACTAAAAGATGTATTTTTCTTATGTCAATATAATAATAGACTATTTCTATTTTCTAATTGTAATATTAATAAAATTTAAATAAGATTTAGAATACAAGGGAGTATCTATGATTTCTATTTAGTTTCAAATAAACAAATTAAAAAAGCTTATTCATGGTAAATATAAAAGCAATGCACCAGTTCCTTTCTCATAATTGATTTGCATGCTGTAAGCGGTTTCATAATAAGCATTATATAATAGCAGGTATATTATTTAAAGAGCATCTAATGAGACATTTTTGCAAATTGCATACTATAATAATTTTCTTCGACTAATGACATAACAGCTCATCCGCTATATTAAGTTAAATTTTAATTATTAAATTAAATCACGTCCAACAGTTACTACTTGAAAAATGTATTACTTCAAGTACGGGAACGTTTTACTGCTTCTACTGCGTCTGGTCATAAACTTATTCAAAATCTTGTTCTGAAACATAATTAATAGAAAACGATTTTCGGAATGCTAATTATTAATGCAACGTTTGCGTTTTCGGTGTCAAAATATTTCATCAATGGTTCCAATGACCGACTTCTAGATTCATGTGGTTACGGTTTCGCCAATTTTGGCCTTTTCAGCCGCAGATTCGGCTTCGGAAAAATACTAAAATTAGTGTCAGAATACTTCCTAAAAAGACTATTTATTAGATTATGTTTTGTTAGGCAACTAAATTCTTCAAAATTAATAGACGTTTTAATTATATTGGTTTCTTTTTTTTTATACAACGCATTTTAAAAATAAAATGAATTTCCAGTAAATTAAAACCTTTTATAATTATTTAATCTAATCAAATAATTTGTTTTTATTAGAAAAACATTAGTTTCCAGAGTGTAATGACGATTTAATTAAACTTTAACTGAAAAATTGTATCGCGGATTATTCGGTTATGGTTTTGGTTTCTGCTGAAAATCTTGTTTTAGTCGCACACTATAGTTCCTTACTGTTAAAAACCAATAATATTTATTTAATTATTTAACATAGGTATACTTCTGTTTATGAATTATGCCTCCAATTTAAGTTATTACTACATCGAACCTAAAGATGTTTTCTATCCAAATAATATGTGCTTGTACATTGTTTTCTTGGCATAAAAAAATCGACCTTTCCAAGAAAGTCTTGCAAATTGTAAGGGTCTTAAGTTAGAGGTACTTAACAGGCAACTTCACGCTCAGACGCTTAAGTTGTGAAAAATTATGAAAAAACATGGGTAAAAATTTGTGAAGTTTAAAGTTTTATAATTTACAAAATGATCAATAAAAATTGTCATAAAATCAAAATTCATAAAGTTTATGCAAATAAAATAAATAAAATATAAAAACATGTCAAAATAAGAGAATCCCTGCCGGTGCCATCTGCCATTAGGATACAATTAATGGCGCTCTAGATATTGGAGGCAAATTTTTAGAGTAAAGAGCCTCAACATACACACATACCCACATGAACACGGCTGAAGACCTTGAGGTCAATGGCCAGTTGGATAAAACCCAACAAACACAAATACTACTACTAAGAATTGTATAAAAATGAAATCGAATAAAAAATAAAGAGCATCGTGATAAATTCATTCAATTTCTATCAATTTAAAATTTATATAAAAATTACCTACTCTTGTAAAAATTATAGAAAACTTAATGACTTACTTTATATTTCTTCATGTTCTTGAAATTATTTGCAAACATTTAATGATTTCATTTATAAAATCTCAAAAATATAATAATAATATGCTATATGTTAAGTTTACGTACATATTGAAACAGTTTAAAAAGTTCAGTAGAAATAACTGATCAATTAACCGTTAATAACATTTTGACCAGATTTTTTAATAAAAATTTTTAATTTTCTTAATATCATTAATATTTTGAATTAGGTTTGAATATTTATCGTTGTTTCATAACGTTTTGCAACATTTTCTACTGATAATACACAATTTTATAAAATTTCGCAATATAGAAAAAAAATTAAAAATGTGACGATACAAAAGTAGAGCTTCTTAAAGCGGATATTTTAATAGTTTTTCACATACTTGCAGAACGCGCCAAATGTAAACAATTACATTATTTTTGCTAGGAAGATTATAAAGAATGCAATGTCTTCTCCGACTTAAAACTGACAAATTTATATGACAAACTGATCAATGCTATAATGCTAATAACTACATTGCAAATCATGCTAAAAGTTTGATTTGTGATGTGGGCAACAATTTTGTTGAACAATTTAATTCCATATTTGCAAAATTGGAGACAAAAGGATAAATTTTAATAAAGGCAGATCGTATGAAAACCATTGTTTTGCAGCAGTTATTTCACATAATACTAAAAGGAGCATGTCCTACGTCCATAGGAAATTAAACAACAACAAGTCCCGGAAAGTTTTTGAAAAAACTTGAACAAAGACATATGACGCAATGCAACAAGGATGCTTCCTAAAAAATTGTTTGTGCGATCTATAACTCTGCAAGATAAAGATTATGGAAGTAATTGCAATAAACCCGATATTAGCTCAGAAGAAATGGTGTTCCAAACAATATTTTTTTGGACTGAAATGTCAAGTAAATCAACATGACGCAGTTCAAAATAAAACTAAACAGCAAAGAGAATGCCGAGCATGGTTTTATTATAGAAGAAATAAATTAACAGCATCCAGATTTGGTGAGATTTGTACAAGACGCAATTACACTAGCTGTAAAAATTTAGTGAAAAGTATTTTGAGTACAAAAATAATTACTATACTAACAATACAACATAGGGGGTCGGCAATTCATTATTTATCGATTGAAATTAAAAAAGACATACAACCAAATAGTTTACTTATTGATATAAATTTGCCATATTTACCTGCAAGTCCTGATGGAGAAGTGAAGTGTCCATATACTTAAAAAAATCATACACGGGAAGATGCAATTAAAATGGATTTAATCAAATTTTGGAAAAAAGATGGAAGTATTAATTTGAGATTCGATTTGAGAATCAGATTCTAGGCCAGTTGCACATTTCTAAGAAAGATATGTGTTATTTTGCTGTTTGGACATTTAAAAGAATGAAAATTCAACAAATTCATAGAGATGATATATTTTGGAAAGAGAAAATGGAAAGAAATCTAACTCATTTTTTATGGACTGTTTGTTGCCCAAAATTTTAGATAGTAGTTTGGATCAAAATATGGAGATTAGAGATCCAGATTCTATAATTGAAGCGCAAAACAAAAAAAAATGAAACATTATGATACTTACGAGGAAGTGATAATGGTGCTAAATTAATGCGACTAGTTTATATATTATAATATTTATATATTTATAAATATATTGTAAAGACTATTCGGCAATTGGTAGTGAACAATATGAAAAATATGAAATGCTGTTACCACCATCTGCTGTAAAACATTTCTTGAGACAGTTCATTGTTATTATGGTGAAAAACTAATATAAGTAAATATAAAATTGTCGTGTGCAAATATTATCATATTAGTAACGGTCGATTCTATCAATTTTCTTATTATCATATAGGTAAATTTATTTGTCATTTGTGTAATATACATCGATTGCCCGTCGCAGGTAGTTGTTTTGTAATATAATATTTTGTTTTATTGTTGTTATAAAGAATCTTATCGTTTTAGTGCAATAAGAAATTATTTTGTTTGTGTTTTATTATTATTATTAATTCTAAAGTTCGCATAATAATTAATTTGTCAAAATTGCAAAACATCTTCTGTATACTTCATAACACTACTCGATATTTTGTCTAAATTTATTGACAGTTTGAACACTTTTTGGCCAAATTTTGAGATATTTGAATCAATATTTCAGAAGAAATTTCAGCATTACAATTAATTAATTAACATTTTGAATAATTTCTTTAACATATGTCAACATTAATCTTTAACACTTATTTATATTTGAAATAATTATATTGCATTTTGAGCACTTATAAAAAATTTGAAAATATGTTTGTTCTTGTAGTATCCTCAACTAACCATCAACATCACTAGTGACGAAAGTTATAATGATCGCAAAACATAATCGATCAACAAAACTTTCAGTTTCAGTTTCAATTATTTATACTTTAAATAAAATTTGTTTAGTAAAGTTTGTTATCATGTCCTTTTTCAGAGTACCTATTGGATTAGTCAATAGAATACATACAGGCCGCTAAAGGTAAATGAAGAGATTCCATAATCATGAGATATACAAACTGTGGGTTGCAACACACGCCCAAAGAGGTCACAAGAACATTTTTCAAGGTCGACAAACTAATAAAAAATTAAGTGGGAATCACTGTGAAATTTGGATGTAAGTGCTTATTTTTTTTGAAATTGTGTAAAGTTTTTTAAAATAATTTTTTGACTTCTTTGGAATTTTTATGCAATTTGCTGGAACGTGGGAAATTTTTTAAGATTTGTGTGCATACTTTTTTGTAATTTGTTGGAAACATAAAGTCGGCAATAAGTTTTTTTTTAACACCACTATTGACATAAACAACAAAGCAAAACTGATTTTTTATGTTGACGATATTTATTTCGTTATCAGTTTAAACCAAATCAGACAAAGTTTAACTGATCTTAGTCGATTTAAAATTTTTGTAAAAAAAGTGGATTTTTTATTTACAAAATCCACTTATTTCACAAAAATGTTTGATAGGCGAATAGGTTTAATTAAATCAAATTTTCACACAATCTATCTATCGTAGAGTTGTAAGTTTTGACCATAAATCGTTAATTTGTTAATTCACTATGAAATTTGTTACAATTGTTGTTATTTTGTTATTTTTGTTTGTTTCTATTTATTGTTAATATATTTTTTGCTATCCATTTCGATAAACCACCACATTGGATATATTTTTTGCTAATGTTATCCGTAAATTTGATGGTTTGTACCTCCATGTAGCGACAGATAGATAAACAAAATCAAAATCAAATTTACAAAGAACACGATGTGAATGTCGATATTATAAATTGAAAAAGTATTCTGTAAATATCCAGATAAGAATGAATCTACTAGTGAATAGTTAAAAAAATAGTTAGTCGTTAATTTTTTGCAAATTTTGGTAGTCTAACAATTTTCCAGGCGTTTTAATTTTTTGTGTGTTAAATTCGTTATTTTAGTTTGGTGTTCTGTTTTAATTGTAATTTATTTTTTTGTTTCACATTTGTTCTTTGTTAAATGTTTGTTTAATTATTTTGTTTTTTACGTTCTGTCTATGTATTGTAAGGGTGTTATTTTAATTGATTAAATGAATTCTTACATAGAAACGGTAGATTCTATCAATTTTATTTTTTATTTTTGTTTATTTGAAAATTAAATTAAATTTTTTATTTATTTATATTTTGTTTAAATAATTTGTTATACATATTTCTTTCTGGGTTTCGTTTTTTTCTTGTAATTTTCTTTATTATTTCTTACATTTCGTATATTATCTATTTTTTAAATACTTTTTAAAAAATGTTTAGTATTTAGTATTTATATAGTATTTTAGTATTTGCCCAGCTCTGCCTTCTTTTAACACTGGTTGTACCGGATAAATAAAATTTTTCTTAAAAATAAATACATATAAAATATAGTATCAATAATCAATACACAGCATATCTTACTTACAAAAAAAACTATGGTTTATGTGAGCAATTTGGATCTTGTTTTTCAATTTTATTATTCAAATAGCGTTTATTAAATTTTTTTTTGTAAAATGTTTAAAACTGATTACCATTTTATTGTCAAAATATTTTTTCTCAATAAAATACAGTTAATCTATTTAAAAAAATTACAATATCAAATAATGTCTAATGACTTTTATCAGTGTTTAATCATTGTAACCAATTCGCAACCACCAATATTAAACAAAAAAATATTGTTTTGTTACCGCGATGATAAAAATTGATAATCGATACGTTTTTGTTTTCAGACTATCAAACTTATTAAAAAACAAAATAATAGTGTATTACTTCATTTAAAATTTTAAAGATGGCGCCGATTTATTTTAAATAGCATTTCTAATAGGTGCGCATTTTATTATCAGAAAATGTTCACAAGTAATAATGCAAACTTTATGTTTGGAATCTGAGCAAATACGTTTTAAAAATATTTATAAAAGAAATTATAATTTGAAAAAATCAATATAGATTATTTTATTAAAAATTTGAAAACAGCAATTGTTTTTGAATTATATTAAAATTTCCTAAATTTTATATCAAAATTTTTTGATTTCTACTCTATACCATAGAATACATTTAAAATGATAATTTTTAACTATTTTAAACATAATACAATTAAAAAAAGTCAATGAATATAATATAATTTACAAAACTGCTAAACTTCGTTTACTTATATTATAATATATTTATGTTTTTTATTTTAATATAACACAAATTAATACAAATATAATAATAAATACAAACTAATTTACTCACCATTTAAATATTATACGAACAATGCATTCGTTTAAAAATAATCCAAAATGAAATACGCGCTTATGAACGAAAACACTTTAAATATTTAAATAATACAAAATAAATAAATAAAAATAATGCACCAAGACGTATTGCACGGTGTTAATTCTAGACTTAGACTGCTCGAGGTGTGTTGGAAAGCATTTCTGAAGGCGGCTTCACACTCTGGTAAGCCCCTATAGCGAAGAATGCTTTTCTGTCCTCGTCTCTTATTGTTTTCAAAATTGGCTTCTTCGCCACAACTATTACATCATTTGTAAGTGAAATATCTTTTTAACATCGAAAAATTAATTAAGCGCTGATAATATGCTTTTCGCGTGAACCAAATTACATCGAGTATTCTTGAATAATAAAACTGTGTACAATGGACAAAAAATAATTTCCTACCTGCTAAATAGGCACTTAGTTTCATCATCTTGTTGTTAATCTTCAAATCTAAATATAAAATCATGACAATAACATGTAATGATTGATCATATTAAGCTTACAAAATTTAAAGTACCATTTATCAAAATGATTAGTCAACTGAATTTACAAAATTAAAAAAGGACTATTATAAAAATATTTTAAGATATTGTTTATAACAATTCTTTAACCCTTTCGTTCCTGATTTTATTTTTGCAAGTTAAAGAAAAAATAATGAGCTTATACATAAAATAAAAATTGATATAATTATTTTTAATTTTTATATATATTTTTTAAAATGGGTTAATATATCCNTTTGCTCGTTTACCTTTATTATTACTTCGTGCACATCTTACACACCGCAATCTTGAAGATTTGCCCTGTGAAGGGATTATATATCCCAACTAAAATAACTGTTGGGATTATATATCCCAACTAAAATAACTGTTGGGATAAAAAATCCCAAATCGCAATATCGCCTTCAAAAACATACAAACAAGAATAAATGAAATTGGCTGATGCTATAGATGCACAAATAAAACACTTTACAAATATAATAATCCACTACTCAATGAAAAATACAAGATTTATTGTTAGCTGATGAGTAGGCCTAGCTGGCATGTTAGATATTTTGTTAAGTTTATATATACTGCGCATGCCATCAATGCTAGAGAACAGTATATTGTATACACTAATGATTTGTCCCAGCTCGATGTAATTTAAATCCTTTTTTTGTATCAGAATTTTTTTAACATTCGTTAGGATATATATATATATATATATATATATATATATAAGTTTAAAATAATATTCATGATTTCTATGCACTTTTGGTGAAGAATCCAATTTAAAGAACTTTATAAATTGAATCTTCATTGTTAGAGCTAAATCAAACTTTCAATATCCATTAGTACGTACTGTTTACATAAACAAATTTTGAAAAATGTCGTTTTCGTATTAATTAATCATTATATTTTATTTATGTAATATCCTGTATTTGTGCCCCACACACCACTAACCACAAACAATAATCCAATTATCAACAATCACTTTCGATCAGATTGCATTGAGGATATGTGTATATGTTGTGTATGGCACATGCGAAATTTCTCTGTCACCAACTTAAAATATAATATCGAATCGCGTGACTTTCGGTCATAGTCATAGGTTTTGGAACGGTCTCTCTTATTCTTCTAATTTACCAGAAGATCTCTATTCCCCATTGAGTCAAATTAATAAGTCATTTTCTGCCCGGGATTGGATACGTTGAACGAATGTCTATGTGTCCGTTCAGCGCCACCGGTCAAACTGAATGGTACAGCTTTTATGCGCGAAATTGCATAATGTTACACTTGTTATGTGCTAGTTATACTACAATTGTGCAAACAATTTTGCAGGAATAGAAATTTCAACCCTTGCATCACATATACATTCAATGTTAATTTGATTTTGGAAATAAAGGTAGGTCAATGGAATTAGAGCGAATTCTTTTTTTATATTTTTTAAATACATCAATTTTATTAGAAAATTAATTAAATTTATTATTATTCCAGGTTCTACTTGTTTAATAAATATAGTTACGGCCCTATCAATAACGGCCGACCAATATTAGTAAAGACTAAACTCTTTTGCCCATACCCGAAATAATACCAAAACATTAATATTTTGGGTTTAGGCCAACCAATAATAACAATGCCTACTTCGATTTGGCCAATATTGATGATATTTGCCGATGCGTCCATATAATTTACGGTCTACTTATACTTGTGGTCTGCGATCTTTATTTTCGTCGGTTATTTAGTTTACATTTTTAATTTCTTTGGTTTTTTTTAGTTATCCTAACTGATGACCACCTAACCTAACCCAATCTTGTTATACTTCAAATTAAATAAAAATCGGATAGCATACTGCAAATTTAATTTAAAAAAATTAATAAAAAATAATTGATATCATTGACTTTCATCTATACTACGTAATGAAAAAGAGTACATTATTGCATTATTTTTAAGACAAAAGAATTCATTAATATTGACATTAATAAATGACCAACAAAAAAATGGTTGGCGGTCCCAAGGAGAGTTCCCTACATTATAGTTATTTTAAACTCACTCACTCACTTTCAGTTGAAAAATAGGATTTGCCAGTACATAAAGATATGACGTATTTTTTAAAAAAATTGATAGGTTAAACTATAGTGTAGTATTGTCAAATTCTTCCTCCTAATATTTGAGTGTTCCATGTACCTATGATACCAAAATCACGAGACACGAGAGTTTGTAGTTGCGGGAAGTGGGTTTGTTGCACTTTTGATAAGACCACCAATGTCTGTATGAACGGCCGGCTAGCGGCTCAAATTACGACGTTTGCACCTGCTCCATTGTCCTCTAGTGACAAATCACCATATGATCGCCATCTATGCTCCTGCGACGAAGAGGGATGATGTTGGGTGTATCACTGAGGGAGGCGTTTTAGAAAAACTTGGTGCTAAGGCCATGTAGTCATGAAGCGCTACTACATTTGCAATGAATCTGGGCGTGCTAATATAATAAGAAGCGCTCATGTACCAGCAAAGGGTTTTGTTTCTTAATTTTTGAAGATGTTTAAGGCGAGTTTCAATGTTTCAGCTGCGATGTTCCAGGTTTAGCCTGATGTAGCAGGCCTATGTCTTGTCATAGATTCGAGGAGATTTGTTGCTAGTTTGTCTTTTTCGAGACAATAGTCAATGTGGAGACACTAGGTCAAGCGCTAGTTAACCAGATAGGATGACTAGACTCTTTGATAGATTTAAGGCAATAATAATTTTAGCTTGATTTGTCAAAAAATAACTAACTAACTAACCATCTCTGATAGATTGGTGCAAATATACTAATCCTTCAACGAGGACAGAAGATGCAAAACCTGGTTCCAACACAATATAGAAAAAAACCGGCAAAGTGGCCGATCTCTGGTATTAAATATTGTAATTGCCGAAATAAGAAAATATAA
>JARJEC010114529.1:0-16361 GCA_030264575.1 Tachinus sp. AB-2021
TGGTTAGTGTAGAACATGCCAAACATGTGTCAAGCGAAAGATGTAAATATTGCAATTCTACTCTAACATTTATATATGAATACACGTAAGATGATTGGCAGCGATACCTATTTTTATAAGATAGTTTTAACTGATAAATAAATCAAATCTATAACGTATGCAAATACAAGATTTGAAAATAGTAGGAAAGCGTTGTGTGACAGTTTAATGTCTATTTACAGACAAGCCAGATTCAACAAACGAAAATTTGCAATACAAAAATGCAATTCTCACCAACTATTGACATGTGATACTTGACACTTGCTGATAAAGATGCCTTGGAGACTTTATGCCTATCTGACACTATGCAATTTATTATATCAAATGTTGTACAGTTTATAGAAATACGGCATTTCATTGGCTGCAGTTTTCAATTCAACCCATAGAATGCCGCATTTTAATAAACTATACAACTTTTGATATGATCAATTGCATAGTGTCAGACAAGCATTAGAACATTCCACAATCTTAATTTAATTTTGTCAATATTTATCAACATTTTACAATGAATTGGCAAATTTATCAGTTTATTAATTGCATAATTTTTATTCAAATTAATAACAATTTGAATGGTGGTAGCCTATACTATGTGATATTGCATTTTAATAGAAAATATAACTTTTTACATATCTTACTACAAAAAATATTTATTCGTGAATGAATAAATATTTTTCGTAATAAGAAGAAGACAATATTTATTCATGAATGAATAAATATTTTTCGTGATAAAAAAAGAAACTATTTATGAATGAATAAATATTTTTTGTGATAAGAAGAAGAAAATATTTATTCATAAATGAATAAATATTTTTTGTGATAAGATATATAAAAAGTTGTTTTATTTATTAATAACAATTTTGTTGCATTTTAAGAAAAAATATAACTCTTTACATATCTTAGTATATCTTATTAATAATATTTATTCGTGAATAAATAAATATTTTTCGTGAAAAGATGAAGAAAATAATTATTCGTGAATGAATAAATATTTTTCGTGATAAGAAAAAGAAACTATTTATCCATGATTGTATAAATATTTTTCGTGATAAGCAGAAAAGAATATTTATTCATGAATGAATAAATATTTTTCGTGATAATATATATATAAAAAGTTGTTTTATTTATTAATAACGATTTTGTTATATTCACATATTTACATATATTGCAACAATTTGCAAAATTCTTTCATTATCTGATAATTTTTGTCGTAGATATATAACGTTACATATATAAAATAAACTTAGGTTTTTATTTATTTTAAAGTTAAACAAACATTTCCAAATTATGTAAGAATAATTCTCAATATTGTATTAATCTGTCTGCCATCTCCACTCTTTACAAAATATTCTTAATGTTATAAATTTTTTTTATTAAAATTTTTAATTTCCTGACATTTAATTAATAACAATTTTTTTAACAATTAGTAAATTTTTACAGCAATTAGCAAATATTTTTTATCATTTCACGATTCTTTACAAATATTTTTCTACATGTGATTATTTTTTTTTTAATATCTCCATTTTTGAAATTGTATTTATTCCTCAAAAAATAAAAGCAACAATCTCTTAACGGGTCACGGTATGAAATCACCATAATCTAAAACATACGCCAGTAGAACACTAAGCATAAGAGAAATATAAAAAGGAACTACAAAATGTACTAGCAAGCAAAATGGAGACTAACAATAATTAACTAGTGTATGATGTGCATGACAAAAATAAATGAAAGGCTCTAAGAAACCTTGCAATAAGGGTTCTAACTGAAAATTAAGGGATTTGAAACTGGGAAGACACAAATAAACTAAAATGGAATAATAAAAAAAATGAAAAACATAGAACACCAAAGAGAGAAAAAATCAAAATGAATAAAGAATAAAAATAATACAGAAAAACGAATTTATCGTTAAACTTGTGTAAAGACGTCTCACAAAGACGAAAAACAAATTACTTTGTATAATACAAAAGCAACGTGCGTATTACAACTAGTACTATATATATATATATATATATATATATATATATATATATATATATAATACTAAAAATTTAAGAACTAAAATGTAATTTAAAAAATAATAAATTAAAAAATAACAAAAAAGTAAAGAAAGAAAATAAAAAACCCCTAAATTTTTACAGAAATAGAAATGAAAAGAATATTAACCAAAACTTTATTTAGCAAATTGCAGAAGGGAAAAAAATAATTGTTTTAGTAAAGCAGAATTGATATATCTCAAGAATGACAAACAATAACAAATTTTCATAATATTTCTGACAACTAAAACACACAAAAAATAATTCCAAAAGAACACTAAAAAATTTTATTGGAAGTAAAACTTGCAAACCATAAATTAAACTGATAGAATTGCAAAAAAAATATAAAAGAGAAGTAATACTAAGAACATAGATGGAATTGCAAAAAAATTATAAAAGAGAAATAATACTAAGAACATAGCTAATCAAAATGCATACTAAGAAATTGAACAATTTTAGAGTGGGAAAAAAAGTTTGAATGCAAATGTAAGAAATAGAAGAAACGCTAACGGTTATAGGGAAGAACGGTTATTTATTACTCCAGCTTATAAATTCTGCAAAGCAAAAACCGGCCCCGCATGATTTAAATGGAGTGTGATACATCACAGAGAAATATAAAATACTCAAAAATAATAAATTTTTGCTTTATACGTACTAGTAGTTCAATAAGTTCCTAAAATACGTTAAAAGTTTGTCAATTGCAACAATTTTTGTTTTGAGTGTTAAGGCAAATAAACAGCTTGGGCATAGTCACGCCTCAACTTAATATTGACGTAACAATTATACAATATTTTAGTGATTTGAAAAAATAATTTATTCTTAATAAAATGCAATATAAATTTGATTTTTGAAAATTTGGGCTTATAATTATTTAGGGAGCATATATGCAAACAAAAAGACAATCCCGGTCTTTCCAAAAAGCTAACAAAAAAATGTTGTTATGATTTTCTGAAAGTATTGATATTACACCGCATTGCAGCAGCAAAAGTAAAATAAAAATAAAAACAAAGCATATGATATGTTATGAATAATTAAATATAAAGGTTTAACATTAAACCTAAATTTCTAAAATTTCAATTTTTCAAATTTTTATATTTTCCAAAATATTGCACCCGCTTTGTCCGTATTGGGGGTGTAACCTGTAAAACTTCCCTACCTCGATTATTTTGGATTTCTTATTTTTAATTTATGAATTGATTTATGAATAATTGAAAATAAAGGTTTTCAAAATAACTTTCTAAAATTTCAATTTAAAATTTTTTTTTTACCAAAATAATTCACACGCACTTCCCACTTTGCACAAGAAAAAAATTAATAAAAAGTTCAAAAATAAGACAGTTGTTAACAGTTTAAATGGGGGGCGTAACCTGTACCATTACCCTGGCCTTGACAATTTTGATTTTTTATTTTTTTTTTTTAATTTCAGAAAGTATTTCTATTGCATCGTTTTGCACTAGCAAAAGTTAAAAAAAAAATAAAAACAGAAAAGTTATGAATAATTTAAATTAAAGGTTTTGAACATAAATTTCTAAAATTTTAATTTTATCTAATTTTTTGTTAAAGCATTTCCTGGACGTCATCGTACCAAAAAATTTAATAAAAAGTACAAAAATATTATTAAAAAAAATATTAACAATTTAATAAAGGAGGCGTAACCTGGACCATTTTCCTGGCCGCGACAATTTTAATTTTTGAATATTTTTTTGAATTTTCTTTATCAAAATATTGCACCCGCATTGTACCGTATTGCACCTCAATCAATTTTGGTAAAAAAAAATGTATAATAAAAATGTTATCAACAAAATATTCTTTGAAGGCCAGGGTAATAATATTGCCGTTTTTTGTCTTTAAAATATTCTAGATGTTTCAAAACTGGACAAAATCCATATTTATGGAGAAAAAATCTAAGAAAATTTTATTTTTTGGCAAATTATTATAAGATATTTCAAAAATTATAATAAAGTAAACCGCGGCCCAAATATTTGCCAGGCAAGCTACGTTAGGCACGGTCAGCACTTGGATGGGTAATCGCATAATCCCGCGGGAAACAATTGATGGCGCTCTAGATATCGGAGGCAGATTTCTAGAGTAACAAGGCTTAACTCAGCACATACATAACAACATAAACACGGACGATTGACCTCGAGGTCGATGGCTAGTTGGATAAAACCCAACAAATACAAATACTACTGTAATAAAGTTTGCCTCTTAAATTGCAAGAATGCAAATTTTGAACACCTATAGCAAATCAGTTGAATTTTTCGGATATTTCTTTACCTGCATCTTATTTTTTATATTTTTCAGACTAAACCGAATTTCACAATGTAGTTTTCTTGCTTCCAAATTGTTTTTAGTGCTTGAAATTAGTGTTTCTCAACACAAACATAAAACACTTTAAATCATGCAACATATTGTGGTCTTCAAATTCTTTTTAAGTGCATTGCCAACAAATCTAAAGTTTGGAATTATTTTATTTTATTTTTATTTAATTGCGTGCTGTGTTCCAAAACTGCTTGTAATCTCTAGTTCTGAGCACCACTTAATAAACAATTGAAAAATTGAAGGTAAAGCATCTAAAAACTATTTTCAGAAGTTTTTCTAACCATTTTTTGCTTCGAAATAAAGTTATGCATTTTTAACATTAAAAATATTATTATTGGTGACCAACAGCAAAAATTGTTAAAGTTTCTGTAGAGATTGCAAACCACAAATAAGTTTCAAATGTTTTTCTTGTTTCCCTGACTTTAAATTGTAAATTAAACTTAAAATGTGCACATTTTGGTCAGCAACTACAAAACAATTGGCTAGATAGTAGCCAATCATTTGCAAACTTTATTTTATTTCCAAAAATTTTTACTATTGATTTATTTTTATGAAGTTTCCTACTAATACTGAGAGCGACAGAAACTAAAATCAAATGAAAAGAAAATATAACTTTAGATATTGATTAATATTGCAGAATAAAAAGAAACAGAAAATGCAGATAAAACTATGTTTTATCTATTTTTTGTTAAATTGGAGTGTAGCACACATCACCTTAATATTAATTGTACAAAAATCCACTTCGGATTAAACCATAGCCATAGCCATAGCCAATATATCAGATGCGAGATCATCAAAACTTGCGTAGAAAAGAAAACCACATGGTAATTATTACCATGTGCAAGTTATTTTTAAGAATACTTGCGGAGGCAAACACCTAACTACGTCCTAATAAAATTAGAAATGTACGCGTATGTCCAACAATAGACAAGAAAAAGAAAAAACTGAATGATGATGTAGATAAACTGGTAAGTAACTATTTATCGTACCAGAAACTCCTTTAAATTATACTTAGATAGATGTTTATATTAATTATTTAAAACTTAGTACTTCAAAATTAATATATTATAATTTTAAATTATTAGCTTTATTAACTGTGTTTTATTTAAAAAAAAATATTTCTTTATATTTTTAATCCTTAATCCCACTTTAACTTGTCTCTGTAAACACTTTATCCCTTTATTTCTATTTAATTGTTTTGTATACCTTTGTAACTACCTGTTCATAATCATTTACTTACTTTTATTTTTTATTTTTAATAAATAAATAACTGTAGTGGTTAAAAACATAGTAATTTTTGTTTTATTTGTTTCATATAATAAACCACCTAGTTGAGGTCGAAACCATCTTTATGATTAGTTCAAAATTGTTTTTTGGCCAAACACTTCAATTATTATTGAATTTTTCTAAATAACTATTACCTCCACATAATTTGTAGTAATTATTATTTAACCTAAATGTTGCAAAGTTTGTAAATTAACATAAAAATGAATGACAATACAAAAAATACCCAACAAATGTAAGTGTATAAAGTAAAAAACATGACATACTAATATTATTTAAGGTAAAATGCAAATTTGTTTATGACTTCATTTGGTTTTTAGTAAAAAAATCTGTTTAATAATAAAAATATTTTTTCATAAACTATAAATCTAAAGGTAAAGTAGTAATTTAAACAATAACATTTATAAATAGCACAATATTATTAAATAAAAGTGTTTTTTTATTAATAAAATTAGCAATTTAATAAACATTGAATATTTCATTAACGATCTGGAATGAAATCAAGCACTTCCAAATAAACTGAATAACAAATCATTAAGAAATAATTTTCCAAACAAATAACGTTTAATTTCATTACCAATACTCCGCTTCTTTTTTTGAAGATTTTAAATATTAATTAAGACTCTTAATTGGCAATTCCGTGCTCGCAATAATCTAATTAAATTTATTTTTAATTTTAAAAATAATTTATGTGCATTTCCGCATTTTGTTTCAATATCCGCGAAACGATTTTCATGAATCCCCGATTTTCTCAAAGTTGCGCTATTTCCTCGAATGACCCGAATAAACTCAGTGAACAATCTTTTGCATTTTCTGCTTCTAGCACTTTGTGTTTTCATGTATGTTGAATGTAACTCAAGAAGTCTTATGTAAATGCAACCTTTGTAAAATTATTTTATTTTTCCTGCTAGCAACATAATATATTTTCCGAATCGAAATATAAACAATTTAATCCAAATCAGTTGAAAACAATTGAACTGGTAACAGGTTAACTAGTTAGCAATATAAATAACTCAAACAATTATATTATTTATGATTTGCAAATACACAAAAACTTTAACGATAATAACGTGTTGTAAATGTAAAAATGTTTATCCGGGCATTATTTTATAAATTATGATGTGTATTGTTCACTGTCAACATTTTCATAGCTGAATAAATTCCAGATAAATATAATTCTTTTTAATATCTAATCAGATTGTTGTTGAAAAATTTGCATACATTTATTAATGCGATTAATGCAAATCTGCTCAATAATTCCGGTAATTATTATAATTAAATTTAAATTGTAATTTAATTAAAACGTGAGTCAATGTAATACGTTCAACATTTAGAGAATTTAAACTGACCTTACCAACACAGCAAAGGGTGATGAAGTAACTAAATTTAATTGCATTTCAAGAATCAGTGCAAGTGAATTACAGAAACGTTCCCTAAACAGTCAACATCACGTGCACACACTAGGTGAGTAATACGTTTTCTCTGGGAACAAACATTTGCAAAATGGAAAGTGAATTAGAACTAGAACATAATTATGTTTTAGGGTTTTAGTTTGTGAAAGTTTAAGCACTACTATTATGATTTGTAGAAAATATTCCAAAATATAATTATCTCAAAAAACAGACAATAATTTAAGTAGAAACTGGAATAATTAATTCTATTATAAACTAATAATTACTAACTGCTTGCTTTGTGGGACTGCTTTGAAAACTCCGCAAAGCTTGCGTGTTTTTGACTTCACGTTGTTTATACATTTAATTATTTCATTTTAACTCGACTAAAAGAAAACTGTTTCACAACCATACAACAGAATTCAAGCCATTCCGCAGCAGTCATAATTAACTCATGCTCATGCATGTTATAACAAAAGCTGTGTAATTTTGTAAAATTGGTTGTTAACCATAATTTTTTGTCATTATATTGCACTAATAATAGTTTTTGAAATGTAAAAAAAATAAAAAATAATGATATTTTATGTCAGGTTATATTGTCACTCGTTATTAAAATCTGTTCTGTTCAAATAGATTCCAAATCCAAAACGGCTACGCCACGTGTTTTGAGTTTGGGAGCCATAATGGAATGAAATGATCAAATTTTATATATCTTATCAGAAAAATTTCTTGAACTGTGATTAGTTTTGACCAATTACTGGGGCTAAGTAATTGACCAAAATTAGTCACGGTTCAATAAATTGATCAAAAATAGTCACGGATCAAGAAATTGATCAAAATTAGTCACGGATCAAGAAATTGAATCAAAATTAGTCACGGTTAAAGAAATATATGTAAAAAGATATATAATAAGTAGTTTTATTTATTTATAATAAACTATCACTTAGTAAATACAATTTAAATATTATACAAATAATAGTTTCAAACACAGTATATCTACGTTTGTTGAGTTGTTTGCAAATTCTTCTGGAGAAGTTTTGTTTAATATTATTGTATATGTTGGTACTTATTGTATAACACTGCAATTAAAGAGTAGGGATAATCTGTAACTAGGTTGTTGTAATGTTTCATTTTGCAGATCGAGCTGATAGAATTCTTATGATTACGTATAGATTTTTTAATGTGGTTCAGTTTGAGTTAAGGAACATTATGGAAGTGTTAATAGTCGGCAAGTGGTTTAATAAATGTGAGTTGCATATTTAATGGTAGCTCAGTAATTTTTGTATGTGTGAGATGTGTCTTTGTTTTATATACAACACGCCCGAGTTTTAAAATTGAAAAAATTAACACAAGATTCTTTTCAACGTTCTGATTCAAAAACATTCGAGATATATGCCTTTTACTTGTTTCTTATCAGAAAATACAGAGTGTTAAAGACTGCAAACTATTGAGCAAAAAATATTAATTTTGAACAGTCATAGAAAAAACAATAGTTATGTTATTGCTATTTGTGATTGTTGTTACCTTACTTGTTTTCTAAAATTAGTTAAGTTAATTAGTTATAAGAAAAGATTACAAATAGTAAATATGCAATTTTTCATTTTATTTATAGTTCTAACGGAAATTCACATCAAGCGGATTCCAACTATTAAGTGCTACTGTTTTTGAAGAAACGCAACACTAATTTGCAAAATTTGGCCTAAAACCCCATGATGTGCAAGACCCATAATCAAAACAAAAAAATTCTTGAGTGTTTCAATGTCAACAGAGAAATGAGTACACGTTAAGCAGGAACAATTCTAAACATTAGTACAAAGTACATTCAACTTTAAGAACAGACTACAAAAAGCTTTACAGCCCGGATATAAAAAAAGTTTTTACACTTTTTCTAATGGATTTTGAAGTCCGTTGCAGTTGAACCAAAATTCTTGCACCAAATTCTGTGGAGCGACGAAACATGCGAAAGCTGGAAAAGTTAACTTTCATAATTTGCATGAGTGGGCACATAAAAACCCTTGCGCAATTAAGCCTAAATCATTTCAAAATAATTTAGCTTCAATTTTTGCATGGGAATAAATAGTAATAATGTTGTCTGGACCCATGTTTTGTCGCCACCTTTAAATGCTGCGCTATTTCTGGAATTACATGACTTAGATCATTTAATAGAAGATGTTGCGCTATCCTTGTTGCAAAGACACTGACTTCAAATGATCTTTTTACCTCCACATTATAAGATTTTTATTAGAGATTGATTACACACTACCCGGAGATTGGTGGCACAGCAAACAATTTTGAAAAATGTATACCCAATGTGGGTCCGGTAATCATGTACTTTTGCTTATGCTAATCTAAGCCCCATTTAAAAATTATTTCAAGCAATTGTTTCAACAGACTAAATAAACATTAGATAATATGAGTTGGTTAACATTTGTAGTGTTGTCCTTTATTCTAGTTATTACTTTCTTGGTCGCAAAAAGAAATGCAAAACATTCTGCTTTCCATCGCGCATTGTTTCGCTCTTATTTTGTGTATTATTTGTTTGATTGGTGCTTATATTTGTGTCATCACTGAAATAATTCACTGATCAAAGCTGAATATTTTTAGAGATTTGGGTATTTTTTCTATAAAGATATTGTTTAACTGGCCGGTTGAACAATATTTTTACTGCAACTTGGCATTTCTTTGATAATTTAACTTTTTGAGTAAAATAAATAAATCTAACGTTTTGGTTATTTATTAGCTCTTCTATATTTTTCTTTGTAGGGTTCATTATGAATTTTGTATTAGCTACAGGGTAATAATAAATAGGGGTAACAAACTTATAGGTTCATTTGAAACACATTTAATTTATAAACTCATAGGCAACCATGTTCATCCTAGGAGCTGCACGTTAAAAACTTCTTTTTTCAAGTAATATTTCATATCTTAAATAGCTTATGATTTTGACGTATGAAATAGTTGAATCATAAATCAGCATATTTTTGAAGATTATGCTAATGTGATGTTAGTTTACGGCGAGGCACATTGTAATGATAGACTTACAACACGCTTGTATACAGCCCGTATTCCAAATCGTCCAATATCTTCCAATAGAGTGTGTAAAAGTTTATCAGCGATTACATGATACAGGAACTTTCGCAGTCAACAAGGTAAATTGCTGAGTTTCAAAACATCGTCGAACCGTACATTGAAGAAGACGTGCTTCATAAGATAGAGCAGAACTCCAGAAGCACTCAAACTATTGCACTTGACATTGCTGCTAATCATGTAAGTGTTTGGCAAGTTTTGAAAGAACAACAGCTCCATCCCTATCATCAGCAAAATGTTCAAACTTTAAGTCTAATCGATTTTACACCACGTATTAATTTTTTTGTTGGTTCGTAAATCGCTGTAGCATCTACAGCTTCAATTTCCACGGTATGTTTTTTTTATGAAGCAACATTTAACAGAGAAGGCATTCTTGACTCCCGAACAACCATATTTGGATCGACAAAACCCCTTATACTATTCGACAATCTAAATTCCAACACCAGTTTCAAATCAATGTGTGGGTGGGAATTGTTGACGGTCGTTCAATTGGGCCTTATCTTTTTCTCATCGTTCACATTTACATGATATTTTTAGAAGAAGTCTTGCCAGAATTGTTGGAGGAAGTACCAACGGGGGTTTTCCGACAAATGTGGCTGCAACATCATGGTGCGCCAGCAATTTTATACTTGCTATTTAGGACTACCTCAACAAACATGGTTTGGGTATAGATGAATTGGGCAACAGGAGCCAGTAACGTGGCCGCGACGATCTCCGGACCTAACGCACTTAGACTTCTTTTTATGGGGTACGAGACGCCTGTCGAATCTGAAGAAAATGTGTTAACGTGTATAATAGCTGCTGCGCAGGAAATTTAACAAATGCCTGGAAATTTTAAGAGGGTTGATGAATGTTTGCATCAAAGTTGGTGGTATACATATTGAGCAAATATTGTGACCAGTTTAGATATCTCATCAAAGTTTCATAAAATGTTTCCACTAAAGTTTTTTTTTAATAGCACACAATCGGTAGGAGCTACGTTGAAATATGTTATTAGGTGAAAGAAGCGAAATTGAATGGCTTTTAATTTTGAATTCAAAAATATTTTCAACGTTTCGACTTTTAAGCAAGATTTTAAGAAAAAATAATTTAAAAAATAATTCTTTGAATTGTTGACATGAGTACGGTTAGAAATAGATCCAGATATGCTATTAAAAAAAGATGAACAATTTAATTGCCTATGATTTTTATATCCTTTTCTTTTTTTATTCAGATTTTTAAGAGAGAAATTTTAAATTTTGTATAAAAAAAACAAAAAAGTTTTTGACGTGCAGCTTCTTGGGTAAACATGTTTGGCTACGAGTCTATCAATAAAAAGTACCTCAAATGAAATGGACAGGGCGCCCTCCCTAAAAGTTTGTTACCATTATTCATTAACAACCTATATATTTATCTTTAGTGCATTTTTTTTTTAATTCTTAGTTGAGTTTCTTAAACATTTTTTATAGATTTCTTGGGGTGCCAGTAATAAGTAAAATGTTGTCTGCAAATCTGAAATGCTTTAGATTTTTGCAAACCCATTATTGTTGCTGATTAATTTTGAAGAAGAAGAAATTTTTTTAAACTAACTTGAGTAGTTTTATAACAACATAGTGTCTTTTGGTCATACTTCTCTCTTGATGAGGATTTTTTTGGCATTTTCTTGCAGTCGGATGTTGTGTTCTGTATATTCTAGATAAGCATTGTGTATCTGTGATTGTTTCTGCAATTCTGTTTTACGTAGAAACTTCCCACTGAGTTAAACGCCTCTTCGTAATTTACAAAAAAAGCCTTAACGTGAACTGCTCAGACTCACCTGCACCCAGAGAGAAGCCATAGAGGCAATTCCACTACCCCCGTAAAACATTTATTAAAACAAAGCTAAATGAATATTTGTACCCGCAAGATTAAACCTGAGTGTGCCACTAGTGGATGTGTCACCATAGTCAAAACTACTATATTTGTTGGCCCACCCACCCGCTCAACTAATATTTCATCTAATTATTGGATATTATCTCAAATTATGATGTTCTAACATAAATATTGCATTGAATCATGAATGTAACATGTCATTTGAATAAATTTTAAGCTAACCTAATTAAATGACATTATTCATTGCATCCTGAGTGTGTCACTAGTGGATGTGTCACCATAGTCAAAACTACTGTATTTCTTGGCCCATACACCCAACCAACTAATATTTCATCCAATTATTGGATATTATCTCAAATTATGATGTGTCAACAAAAAATGCAATATGTTTGAGCGAAGAATGCCAGATGTCATTTAAATAAATCGTAAGCTAATTAAATGACATAATTCATTGCTTGGTGCAATATATTTGGTGGAACATTGCAGGTAGAAATAATATTCAATAATTGAATAACACAATAATTGAGCGCGTGGTAGGTTACCATAGACAAAACTTTTGTTCTCATATTTACAACAATGGTAACCCACCCACCAGTATTGTCATCAAATTATTAGACATTATTCCCACTTGCTAGATATAGTACCAAACGACGGATGCCACTTGTCATTTAAACAAATCCTATAATAATATAGCCCAACTTAACCCAACCTAATTAAAACTCAGTGAACATTTATTGCTATTTACTAGGCGGGCTTCTAGGTTTCCAGAAGTATTTGTTCAGTATTTAAACTAACCTAACTTAACCTAACCTAACCCAACCTAATTAAAAGTCAGTTGACATTCATTGCTAAGTACAATATATTTGCACTATGTCTCCAGTATTTACAACCAAAATGACCCATTCACCTTAACTATTGTGTTATCCAATTATTGGTTATTATCTCCACCTGCGATTTTTCAATAAAAAAATTGTCCAATGTCCAATTTCATTTAAATAGGTAAGATTTATTTGAATAGCAACTGATATTCATCATCCGTAGCAATATTTTTGTCAAAACATCTCGTGTGAAAATAATATCCAATAATTTGATATCATAATACATGGGCGGGTGGTGGGTGAATCAAGACAGTTAGAACTATTCATTCGGTATTTACAACTAAGATGCGGCCATCTTTATTGAATATAATCTTCTCCTGCGATGTTCCAGCAAATGACAGTTGTAAAATAATATTTGCAATGCCAAGATTAACTTCTGAGTGCGCTACTGGAACTGCCATTCGTTTGAATTTTCATTATTTTTTAGATAACAAAATTGCCTTTATCATAATATTAATCTATAACTTTTTACAATTACAAAATCAATTTGTAATGTAGAATTGCAATCATCACTTTGGAAGTGATGATTGATATTCTAAAAAAAAGTCTTAAAAATAATACACGCGGATAGATATATGCACCTATCATCAGTATACCTAGCAACACCAAGCCAAGGAAATCAAGATTGCAATTTTACACTAACATTTTTATACGATTTCCATATAGTACAAGAGAATTCAATCAAATAAACGAAAGTTTCATTGATATTTAATTCAAATCTACCGCGTTAGCGAATGCAATTATGAAATCAGGAAACTTGCGAAACGGTTTGTCATTTCACATACAATTTTATTTATTACACTTACTAAATATGCTATTTTAAGTTAATATTGATTATTGTTGGAAATATATTTTCATTTATCATTTAGACCAGTATGAACGAAGCATATTACGTTGGATTAGTCGAATGAGCAAGGATCGAGTGACAACGCAAAAGCTAAATTTATTCTAATAAAAAAATGTTTTGTTAAAACCCAAAAATGTATATAGAAATACTTGTATTGCAAAATGCTAAACTTTTTTAAAAGCCATCATTGCAGGTTTGTTAAACTCGCATTTTAACTATTTCAACGTTGAATTTTGTCCATTTCACAATTTTTAAAGAGTAATTGAATGTGTTTGCTGCAAAAGCACGCTTGTGATGCGTTAGTCTATGATTAGTTTAAACCACGGTTGAATTTACATATATAAAATGTGATTTTTTTTAAAGCACGTCATCCATTTGAATTAAAACTGTGGAAAATGACCATATGACGTTGTTGCCTATATTAGCGACCAACAGGATTTGAACAGGATTATCCACAGAACAATCCCTATATAACAATCACTAATATGGGAACGCATCTGCTGCTTTCTAATTAAGAGCGAAAATAAATTTATTTTGAAATATCAAACAAATAAATCTTTCATCAACATTATTATATTGATTTTTTAAATATAAAGTGTACATAAATATGTCAAAATGCTTTTACAGCATTGTACGGTATTTCCAGGGATATATTAATATAAATAAATATGACACAAAATCTATCAAACATTAATCGATCATAACTTTTCATATTTCTTTTAGTACACATTTACATTGATTTCAGACTATACAATAATATTAACTTTATTTCCACAGACAAAAATACAATTACAGGAATTTACATAAATCAAGTTATATACAAAACTAAATACTAAATGATGAATAGTAAATACTAATTGCATTGCTAACAATAGCAAAATACCTAACAAATGATGTTAATTAATTAATTGCAGATTTTGTTGAGATTTATTTTTATTAAATAATACTTCATGAATAGATATTATTTTTTTAGTGTTTTTAATATAAAACTTGAAAAAACAAATAATTGTTACATGCGAAACAAAATTTTCAACATATGCTCGTATTCTACACGGTTGTGTAAATATTGTAATAAATAAATACAATTAAAACTTTGCAGAGTTGATTGGTATAATAACGGCGACATGTTTAAAAAAATTATATTTGCTAGTTCTGCATTAATTGGAAAATGTACTCAATTTCAATTGGGGCTTAAAATTGCCTACTCCTATATCCGTTTGTTACAATGCAACGTAACTGTGGTACATGTTTCAATCAACTCAATTCATATCAATTACAATTTTCTATCAAGTTTATGGCATATATTTCGATCATACTTAAAATGTATGTCTTTGTATGGGAGCTTCAATACAATACATTAGTTTTATGTATAACAATACAAATACAACACAGTAAAGTCAGTGTATGATGCTATAAAATATTTTTTATGGTTAATAAAAATTTGATATCTCATTGAAATATTTGAAGTAATTGTCCTAAATGCTTTAAAAGTAAATTATGTGTTTTTAGTAAACTCTGTTTAATTTTATACTCCATTACTGTTACAAATACATTGTATATACAATATAAGGTAGCTATCATATGTAATATTAAAATGTGTAATGAAAACTGGGCAGTTGCGCGTCAACTGAGGACGGTTAATAAGATTAATCATAAAAAATATTTTTATATTAACAAATATAAACACAACGGCTATTTTTTGCAAGTTTTGGTAAGCTGGCATAAACAAATGAGAAAATATTGAAAAATAAAATCTGATCTTCCAAAACGTATAAAAGTTTATTAAAAAATGGATTAAAATTGAGAATTCTGAACCATACGTTTAAAGTCAAAGAAAGTATTAACAAAAATAACCAAGGATACACACGCATGAGATAAAAAGGTAATTGTGGTGGCTCAGAGTAAGCCCCGTTTAATTCACCGGCGCTATCCGTTCTTGGTGCTCTATATAATACATAAAAATTATAAAAATGTTCAATGAATGATGAATTTGATGATTTGTTAAATACAGAAAGTATAGTTAACAATGTTGTTTATATTTTGCAACATCAGATTTGTACAACCTTGATTTTGACTGACTTGCTAGTTGACAGTAGTTATTGGGTACTATCAGCACTTCGGCGCCACACATAACACTCTATTGTGTTATTCGCTGACTTAAATTAATTAACTAAAATTACTAATATAACTAATATTACTACTAAATTAACTTTGGCACTAGCCAAATAAAACACAATCTCTTACAAATTTCCGATATAGCTTTAAATTAGTTAATTTAATAGTCTGTTTCTTAAGTTAAGCTCACGATGACAGCGTAACTGCGCAACAATCTTGAACCTAGGGATTATAAACACATACGATATATTCACAAGTCAAAAAGTCACTGCTTGAATCACGAAAACTTATTCGTAGTTAAATCGTTGGAAAATAATTTAGTACGCAACTACAATCTCAAATCCTGATTAGAATAACAAACAGTAAGCAGTCTTAGTCAAATCTGTTTGTCATCAACAAAGCTTAGTCCCAAGCTTTGTTGATATTTCAATAATACTATTTCTTGTCTGGACATCTTCACTTACATAGCTCTTAGGAAATGATACAGCCTTCTAGACAGTTTAGATAAGTAATCCAA